>BGPR01005824.1:0-88125 GCA_013235015.1 Araneus ventricosus
CTAAGAGATGTAGAATTATTAGAACCCCACATTGGATGGTGAAGGTTAAAATTCCCAAAAATGATGACTGGAATCGAAAATGATTCGAAAAAAGATCCTATTTTTTGATTAACAGTGTTTTCAAAATCATTGCCGGTAATATTTGATTTTACTGCTGACGCGTAATTCGTATTGGGGGTGCGACTGAATATGCGCCTGGTTTCGCCTGTCGTAAGATGGTTTCTGGATTTTAGCTCTAACATTTGCTGTTCTTTATTGTAAATGGGGCATGTTTTGATTTCGCAGGATGCGGCCCTTGGCAATTGCTGCACTTGGCAGGCCCTTGACATAGACCAACGTGAGCCGATCCTCACAAGTAGCAAGCTGTTGGGTGTATTTTTATTTAATTGCATACTTCTTCATTTTTAAATATTTTACTTCTGACTTAGAGCTCAGTTTTGTGTGTTGTGTTGTGTGTTTGTGTATGTTCTGTGTTGTTGTGTGGTGTGTACTTTTATACTATTTTTAACTTGATTTTTAACTTTGATATTGGGATTTTAAATTGTGACTTTGACTGTAATACAACAGACGGTGATATTCCCTCTGCGGCTACTGGATTATTAGGGCCTGCCCGGTTTCCATGTCAATTTTTAAGTACGAACTACATTGTCTACTTTATTTTTATCTACAGTATATATATTTTCGATCTCTGAGCTTCTTAGTCATTAGAACACAGGATCTTGAAGCACTTTAATCTATCGGAACACGGGATTCTGGGACTTGCCAAATTTCGTTTTACTCTTCCAAGCACGGGATTGGGGCCTCTATATTATTCAGTTTTAACTTTCAGAACATGGGGCTGCAAAATTTTTATAAAAAAACATTCCGGCCTAGTCTACTGACTAGTGCCGGAATTGGTTGAGTTAGTTGTGTTTGTGTTGTTTATGTGAGTTATTATAATCGTGTTTTGAAAAGAAACAGGCCTTTTTTACCATCTGTATTGTGGAGCCCCGGGGCGTTGCTCACCTATCCGCACTCGACTTCTCCTGCAAAGAAAAACTGAGTTATAATGTGAATTTCATCAGGTTAAATGTAATTAAAGAAAATATATCACCAATTACATCTCCCCAGCTTTTCCGATCCTTTTCCATCCTTGACTCCAAGAAACCTGCATCCAAGCACTCCTCAGATACCTGCAAAGGAAGAATAGTTTATCCACAGAAAATAAAGGTATTGTATCGAAGAAATGAAATAAAGGCTTTCACCATTTCTTCATCGACTCCTAGATCGTCGGCCACTCGAATTCTTGTACCGTCCCAGTCCTCTCCCGCTCTCGGTGTCATCCGGAACCTGTTGGGAGCATTGATGTTAACCATGGATTAAGAGGCTATTGTTTTATAGAATAATGAAACACTTCACCACTAGGCCAGATCCAATGACTACCAGCTTCTCTTCTTCATCATCCTCGTTCGTTCGCTTTCCGTCCCAATTTTCCTTGCCCGTCTTCCCTAGGCTCTGTAAAGAGATCACATGGCATGCATGGAAATAAGGGTGGGTACCCACAATATAATAAACCTGAATATAACTTAACTAACTTATCTAAGTTATTAACGCAGCGTCGCGTTGCTAGCACTCCCTCCACCGCCCGCCTGCTCGCCAAGCCGCCGCGAGCACTTTCCCATCGCCACCGGCTTCACCGCATCCGGCGCGGAACGCGTTATGGGCACTGCCACTTCCGCCGGCCCCCCATCACTGTCTGATTGTAAAATTTTAGTTTGGACTTATTGTATTTGTATTGTTATTTTATCATGCGGAATGTTTTGCTCTCATTTTATTAATTGAGTCCAATATGGTTTAACTACTTGTATATGTCCAGCACCTTTGCTTTTGATTATATTGTGTCCAGCACCTTTGCTTGTATTTTGTCCAGCACCCATCATTGTAAATAAATAATGCCCTTGTTCTGCGCAAATATTGTAAGCCATATTTTAATTTTGACTCAATAAACCTTTTCCTTGGGTCTGGGGCCCGTTGTTCCCCGACGTGCTTTGGGGATACTTCACTTTCCCGTTGGCCTCTTTTGCTTTAACCCTTTTTGGGTAAGCTGGGCGACCGTGGGTATCCACTCCACAAGTAGCAAGCTGGTTTTTTTTCACAAACTCTCGTTGGGTGAAAGAAGCTAAAACATTTTAAACATTGGCGGGGCCTGTCAATTAAAAAGCTGAATTTTCGGGTTTATGAACCAGATCTTAACAGAATCCGGCAGATAGGTTCCAAGAATAGTTGCAAGGACTGCGAAACTTCGGACGATGAATTTTGTTTGACAAATCTACGCATATGGGTTATGGCAATATCTTTATTACGGGATAGTTCTTCCGCTAGTTCTTCAAGTGTGGCTTTCGTTTGGATATCCGAAATAAGGAATTGCGAGGTAATGTTCTCCAAAATTACGTCCGTAGACACTGGGATATCCAAAACGTTTTGAAGAGCAAGAAGTTCAGCCGCACATGCCGGGTCCGAGGTAGAGAAAAGAACTTTGCCTTGACGAGTATATTTCATGTTAGTGATATTTGAATGCTCAGGCACCACTTGCTTGATGTATGAATGGAGTTGAAAAGGATTCGAACGAGGCATTTTTGCTGAGCTGTCCTTATTTGGAATAACTATGTTGATTGTTTCGAACTGTTTTTGACAAAGGTGTAAAACAAGTTGATTTGTGGGTTTACCTCTCATAAGAAATCTGTTATTAGATGCAACTGACACTGATGCTCAAACACATCGGAAACCGTTACGATTGAATGACTCAAATTGCACGAAAGTTTGCGAAATTATGTAACCAAAATACGGGAACGGCGAAACCAAAATGGGCAGATCTTACCTGTCTGCTTCAAAAACTATAAGAAAAAAAGGAAAGACGAAAGAGGTAGTTGGGCGCGAAACCAACAAAATTCAACAGTAGAGCTCGAGAGAAACATCCGTCACCGTTGGCGGCTCCCCTTTCATTAACCAGGTAGTTGGGTACATATCATGACCAGACATGAGGGCAGGAGTCAATTGTTCTGAAATAATTGAGTCATGATTCTTATGCAGTCAGTTGTATTTTGAAATTCATCGATGCAGACCTAGTTTTTCCCGCTTTTGCATGCTTGAATTTTGTTTTCGTTCGAAATTATTTCGAAGCGCTAAAATTTCAAAATGGCTCGTAAGTTTTTAACTGCGCAGGAAGCCTCCGATTTTTTGTGGACTTTATATGACAGTGATTTAGACGACATAGACAATGGATTAGTGATTTTTCCTCTAGATCCCGATGCACTTATCGACACTGAGGATATTGATGATTCGTCTACGAGGAAAATCAAAGAAACAATATGTGATGAACAATACATTATATACAAATGATACCAACGTGCATTATATAATGAAACAACGTGCATCCTATAATGAAAACAAAAATGGAGTTCAACTGTTTGATAATCATGCGGCAGCAATTCAAAGAAAAACATTGTTGGTATTTATTTATTAATGCTTTTGAAACATCCTTTGTGGCTTCATGTAAGCTCAATCAGATATTTAGTGATGATAGTCTGAGCTTGCTTATAACATTTGACACATAACATTTGCCTATTTGGGAATTTCTATTCCAAGGAATCAATCTTACAGAAAACTTGGTGTTCAACGAGCTAATGAAGATTTTCTGAAGCTTAAAAATGAACAGGTTATTGTAAGAAACCCCGAAACCGGGCAAAAAAAGATGCCAGCTAAAACTCTGTGCAGGAAAACCAACAACTATCTTTTAAAAATGTAGCACTTACTATGCTTAAGATGCTTTCTCCCCTTCCACCTAAGTAAGAACTAATAGCAGTGGATTGTACCTCTTTCCTATTTCTATGACAGACTATACCGACTAAATTAATAAAAGTGTGTTAAGTGTTTTGCTTTTATGTGTATACATAGGCTTAGAGAAACGCATATTTAAAATTTTTAAAGAAAATATTAATATTTTCAATTCTTGATACAATAAGGGTTAAATAAGGGATCTATTTTAGCTCTTACTAAATATGTTTCATTTGCATTATTACAAGAAAAGATTTGTGTGTCATCAGAGATTATTTAATAAGTTGCCTTCCATCAAGAATAAGAAATGAATTTCAAATAATGCTGAATGCCTTGCTTCAATAATAGTGATAGTACACTCAATAGATACTACACGCACTAGAATGGCTGAAAAGTTTATAGGAGTAATTTAATTTTCAGTTATCTTTAAAATTTCCCAGTCTTTTCAGAAAACATCATTGTTCAACCTGAAATTTTAATTGAATCTGCATTATTAAAACTGTTGGAGATTTTATGTATATCTTCTATCAAATACATCTCTCTCTCTTTAACATTATTTCCAAAATTGGAAATACATTTGTGCTTTACTTAGTAAGTTAAATATATATTTTTTACATGATTCCTCGTTCTATATGCTATGATATTTAATAACTTTAATTATTAGAACTTTTATGATCTATAAAACTGTATATTTTTGGATGATTAATATTTAAAGAACCATTTTACGATATAACACTTATTCTTGGCAGGGCTTCTAAATATAAAATTTTCAAATTCAGATCAATGCAATAAAAAAGTACTCGGTTTTTTTAAAGTACCGACGAAAATTTCATGATTTTTGAACTATTCGGTATTTTAATAGAAAATATCAATTTGTAACAAAGTCAGTTTCTACGTTAATATAGCTATGAGGTGACTTTTTTTTAAATCCTATATGAAAAATTCTAGTTTTTGAAAGAAAAATTATTCCTTTTCAGTATGAGATCTTATTATTTCAAATGTCTTTTTGCCTTGTGCTGTAGTGGCGCATATTATAAGCTTCCAGATGGTATTAATTTATGATATGCTCTTGTGTATAAATTTGTTTGTTATAAATGAGATTTTTGTTAGTTAATTTAAAGATTTAAATGCAAATGTAAAAACTTGAGATTTTAGTAATCATCTTGTTTTAGAACACAACATTCTGATCATAATTTGGTCTTAATTTGCATCTTTGATTCTTAAATTTTATCTTTGAATTGTGTGTATTTTTTAGAAACAAGTGTTAGGGTTAAATGACAAAATAAATGTGATAAAAATCCCTCCCAAAAGTATTATAATTGTCATTCACCGAAAGGAATAACCGAATATTTTTGCTCAGTATTGAAAAAAAAATTTAAAAGTATGATGCGAGTATGTCAAATGCTATATAAAACCAAAACAGTATTGTATGTTTTGTTGATGGGTGGTGAATGAGTTTCCAAAAATACATCTGTTATTTTTCTCAGAAAAGGAAAACAAGACAGTTATCGACTTACTGCTCTTTTATTTAAAAATATAAGCTGCTATGTCAATGCTCAGCTTAGTTAGTAGGTTCATAACCTTAGGTATACATTTAAAAGTAAACTAAATATTAAATTGTTAAAAACTGTGGTGTCAGTTAGTGTTCATAGGGTGTCAATAACTTATTTTGCACTATTTATTCTCTGCAAAATAACTTCCAGTGATAATTTTTTTGTGGAACTTTATTCAGCTTAACCTTCAAATCAAAAAGTGAGGTCATAAAATGACCCCATCACCAGTTTCTGCCAGATATTTAACTAAAAAGACTGTAGTGCTTTCAGTATCTTATAGCTGAGTTGTGCTGTATTTTATTACGAATTCTGAAGTTATCGCTTCCCATGAAAAAAAATAAATACATAAAAAATTACATTTTGATTTGATGGTGCGCTGCGTGCCCTAGAACATTCTACAAAAAACCATCCAAGAAATGTAGTAAGTGCAATCGATTTCTTTGCAAAAATCATGTCAATATCATAACAACAATATAACATGAGTACAATAATCAAAATGATTAAGTTCAACTGGAAATTTTGTATTCGAAATCCTAATTCTGATGTGAATTAATCATCATTTTATTTTGAAGTGTTTTTTTCAACTATCGTGCATTTTCTATTTTTTTTCTATGACTGAAACTCTTATATATATTATTAAGTGATTTTAATAGCTAAGTTTACAATAGATTTCAAAATTAGAAAAGTAGGAAATTAAAATAAGCATTGTTGGACAAAACTTCAATTTCTGTTCTTCTTCATAATTGCATAATGTTTGATTTATCTGCCTTTGGTGTGGAAGAGGATTTGAACCTTGATTCTTGATTCGTTATGACGTCATTCCAAAGAATGGAATGTTTATTGGGAATGTTTATTGACTGCATGAGTATATATACCAGAATTTGAATGATGTCGTATGTTTTATGATTATGTGGTTATGTATTATTATTATGATATTTTCTTTCATTAACTCCGGTAGAGTTCATTTTTTAATATAAAAATGTTTTTAATAAATTAATTAGTTATCTTAAAGTTCTGGTTCCTAATTATATCATCGTAAACTGCTGAAACACTTTGCACCATCAAAAAACTGGTTATGGTCCTGATGAAAATACCCTTATGGTGTTATTTATTAAAATCAAGAAGTCTTTAGTAGGAGGGTGTGTCTGTGTTTGACATCTAGCTAAACGTTTTTTTAAGATGGAGTGTATGAACTTTTTCATCAAGCCTCTTGATAGCAGAAATTATGCTAGTTGGTGCTCTGATATCAAATTTTTATTGCTGGAAAGAGTTTGCTGGGATATTGTTACACAAAAAGAGGCAGCTACTGTTCTTAAGGAAAGAGAGATCGACGAAATGAAGCTTAAAGAATTCAACTTGCGGTTTAACAGAGCCTATACTACAGTATATATGAACGTAAGTCCCCAATACCGAACTTTCATCGAAGAAATTACAAATGTGGCTGAAGCATGGAAGAAGTTAAAAAGTAATTTCCAACTAGACACTAGAGCTAGAGTAATGGCTCTTAAGCACGAGTTCTTCTCAACTGCAATTGAGCCAGATGAAACTATTGGACTTTATGCAAGTAAACTTTCACATATAATACAGCAGCTCAGAGAAGCTGGCCATCCAGTTGCGAATTTTGATCAATGTTTTCAACTACTGAGGTACTTGCCAACCGAATATGAGAATATTGTCCAAACTGCTTATAGATGGGAAGACAAAGATTTTAAATTTCCAAAAGTTTTGGAGATCTTAGTGCAAGAAGCAAGACTTCGACAACGAACAGCTGACAAAGTTACAGCAAAATCGGATCCTGAAAGAACTCACATTTCCCGTTCACCCAAATCTTCAAGCAAGAAATACAAGTTTAAGAGTGGGCACTCGAAGAAACCATCAAGAAAAAAAGTCCTCCAGGACTCTGTTCCGAATCGTCACACAAGCTCCGAATTGAGAACAAACTACTTATTGGAATAATTTTCAAGCCATGACGTAAACGGATGAAGGAGCTTCGACTCGGCAGCAAAAACTCATTTGTGTCGTAACAAGGGCCTGCTTTCACATTTTGAACCAGTCAACGACCAAACCACCAGTTGGAGCAGTGAACAATAAAAATACCCCTATAAAAGGTAGAGATGCTGTGTATCTTTAAATTGATAATGTACAAATAAAACTTTTAATGTTACTTCTCCTCCGAAATTGAGGAAAAATTTATTATCAGGACCATGTTTTAATGAAAAAAGGAGCTAGTTCAAATGGAAAGATTAATGTATTTCATAGTAATAGTGAATTATTGCTTACAGCTAAATTAAAAAATGGTTTATATTATGTTTTTCCTGAATATCCTAGTGCAACTAGATGTTGTGGGGTCCCCGGAGCCCACAGTTCCCACGAGACCAGACCCCAAACGAACTCGTCGAAAGCGAGAAGAGAAGAAGCCGCGATGTCGTAAAAACCACCCTGTATTACATAACACAGAGGGGTTTGAAGGGACCGTGCCAAGGTGACCGTTGGGAGACCGCCAGAAGAACACATTACGTTGTGAATCTTTCCAATGATGAAACGGGAAGGGGAGCGCATGTTTGTGGTTGGTTAAATTGTTCGTCACCCGGAAAAATCATTGAGACTTCACCTTTCGGCCACGCCTCAGAGGGTGTGGTCAAAGGGGTTTTTAAGTGGGAGTTTGGAAGAGGAAAGGGAACCGAGGACGGAGACTCGAGACGACGAGATTGAGACGAGATTGAATTGGGAGTCTGATTCCGATTCGAATCTCGATTCTCACGATCGGTGATTTTGAAGTCAGGTCTCAGCTCGAGACTCTGTACTTGTACGGGCGCCTAGTCCCGTGAAAATCAATAGCCAACCCTTGGCTGGATAAGCTCTTAGAGAGCTGGGAAAGCATCTTAGAAATCTTCGGAATTATTCTCGAATAGTGAGCGTGCAATACCTCACTGCCAATTACCTACCTTGGTAACCCACATAACTCTTTGGAAGTTATTTCAACTATTTGAGCAGCAGGATCCTTCAAATTTCTATTTCCGGCCATCAGACTTTGAACTCGCCCTGAGTTGAACTTTACTGAACTTCATCAGTTTTCTTACGAGTAGACTCAAAATTATAACTGCGATTGAATCCAGTTATGAACATTTGACTTTGACCATCGCTATCTCGTCCTGAGTTAGGCAGATTATTTGAATGATTTTATTTATGTACATTTCTTGTAAAAAGTTCCTTAATCAAGAAGTCTTAGTTAAAATTAATTCCCTGTATTGTTACGTCTTGTGATATCTGATCAGACCCCAGTACCACTGGGCTAAGACCTTACAATGTAATAATAATGTTCAGGATTCTAAATGTGTCAACATTAAGAGTGTTTCATTTTCTGTTGAGAATGTTAATACTTGGCATAAGAGATTAGCTCATACTATAAATATACATCATATTAAAACTACTAGAAACATGAATTGTGTAAAAGGATTACCTATATTAAGAGGTAATATTGATATATGTGAACAATTTAAGGAAACAAAAGTGAAGAGCATCAGCTTTAAGTCTATTTTGAAAATTCGTTCTAAGAAATCCCTGGAATTAATCCATATGGATCTTTGCAGTCCGTTTCCTAAAGTCTCAATACATGGGCAAAGATATTTCTTAGTAATTATAGGTGACTATTGTCGAAGAGTATTTGCCCATCCATTAAAAACTAAATATTACGTTTTAATACTTTTAGTAGATTTGAAAAACGTGCTGAAAGATTTTTGGATAGAAAGATTAAACTCATTCGAACTGATAATGGCTTGGAATTTATAAATGAACAATTCCAAAATTTTTGTTATGAGTTAGTTTTAAAACATGAAAGGACGAATACTTTTACACCTCAGCAGAACGGTGTAAGTGAAAGATTTAACTACACTTCTCATGATGGGATAAATGTCTTATTGAAAATAGTGGTTTAGGTCAAGATATCTGGTCTGAAGCTCTTTTGCATTTTTTATATACTTGGAATAGAATTTGTCATTCGAATTAAAGTAAAACGCCATTTGAGTTATGTGTGTGTGGTGGGGGACCTTGAATAAAACATCTTAAACCTTCTAAATGTAAAGCTTTTGTCCATACCCCTAAAGAAATTAGATACGAGATCTAAATCAGGATTATTAGTTGGATATGACCTGCAAAACAAAGGGATATATAGGATATGCTTACCGGAATCTCGTAAAGTAATAGAAACAATAAATTTAAGATTTGAGGAATCAACACCCGTAAAAGTAGATTCAAATAATCATAAATTTGAACGAGTGGAAGCTGTTCTAGACCCTGATTATGTTATAGATAAAATTTCTTTAAGAACTGCGTTTTACATCGATGATAAGGAAATCGCTCCTGATGAAAGTGATAGCGAATCTAAATTCTCTCATGAAAGCGCTAGTGAATCTAAGGGGTCTATTCTGGTATCCCCGGTTGGGTTGGGTTCCGCACGTTAACAAAGGAACCCAACCCAACTCCCAACACAACCGGGGGCACCAGAATAGACCCCTAAATCCTCTAGTAAAAAAGTGGTAAACTGGATTCGAAAGCCGGTTTCGAGAACTAATGAGAAACAAATATACATTTACTACTATGAGGAAGGATAAAAACAACGTTTAAGGTATTTTAAAGCAACTGATACATATTCTGGGATAGTTGATGGAAATTACGAAAGTAGTAGCAATGTGTCATTAGAATGACTATTTGAGAATATGTTATATATATGTTGTTATTCCCAAAAGTTATCATCAAGCTATAAAATCGCGTTTTAAAAATAAATGGTTAGAAGCCCTGCAAGATGAACTGCAAACCATGAAAGAAAGAAAAGTCTGGGAATTTCAAGAATTGACAGATAATTCTAAAGTATTGGGATGCCTTCGGGTTTTTTCAACTAAACGGGATGATGAAAATAATATTAAATGTTTTAAAGCTCGTCTCGTTGCCCAAGGTTTCAAACAGAGGAACGGTGAAACTTTTGATGAGGTTTATAGTCCCGTAATAAACTTCGGTATAATCAGATTTTTCTTTGCTATATTAATTTGTCTTCACAAATGGCTACACCTACAATTGGATGTCAAATTTGCTTATCTTCATAAACCACTTAAAGAAAAAATATTCATGAAACAACTACCTGGTTTTGAGCAGAACCCAAATTTGGTTTGTCGACTTCAAAAGGCATTGTATGGTCTACATCAGAGTGGTAGATGATATAATTCTGTTTGGGAAAACTCAAAGTTGTATTCAAAAATCGGAAATTTGACTTAAAGATATTGGGTAAAACTAAAAAGTTGCTTGGTGTTGAATTTTTAGAGGATAATAAAAATTTGTATATACATCAATCTGAATATATAAGTAAACCTATAAATCATATGAAAAATACAAATTTCCTGTTTAATCATTACCCATTTCCAAATTAGTAATTTTCTCTAAGACCCAGTGTCCTAAAAATAATAATGAAATTGAAGAAATGTTTAAAATTCTATATATAAGTCTCGTCGGTAGTTTATGATTCCTAGCCGGAAGAACTAGACCAGATTTCTTATGCAATAAATATTCTCTCACAATTTCAGGAAAATCCTGGTTTTACACTTTGGAATGGTTTCTTAAAATTTTAGGACACATAAGTTATACCAAAGATTTAAAACTTTCAAATATTCAAGTTTTGAATTTAACTGCATATTCTGATACTGATTTTGCAAATAACCGTGATGATCGGATATCCACGAATAGACGAATTGTATTCATTATCCAAATTCCAGTCACTTAGCGTTCTCTTAAGCAAAAATCGGTTTGTTTAAGTTCCATGTGATCAGAATTTGTAGCATGAACGGAAACTGTTAAAGAATTAACAAAGCGTATTTCAACCGAATGTGTGAAATTTAATTTGGTACCACTAAATAATGTAAAGCCTGCTTTATATGTAGATAACCAAGCTGCTATTGAGTTTGTAAAATCTCATATTGAAAATTACAGAACAAAACATATTATTAAATTATTCTTTGTTAAAGATTTAATATAGTCAAAGCAAATTAAATGTTGCTGATCTTTTTACAAAACCCCAACGTAAACTTGAACTACTGAAATTTAAGGATTGTATAACCAGAAGATAATGGTCACCCCGCCCTGGCTTAGCATACGGGTAAACAGAATGACAGCCGTCGCAGTAGCTTCGAGTACTGAGGCCGGAGTCCTAGTGACCAACACAGCCATGGCCCGACCGCATAATACCAACCTTTACAGGAATAGGGACCATAGAAAAATTTCGAGCGTGCTGATTGGTTGTTTCAGCAACGTCACATATGACATCAGAGCAACCGGTTATGGAGCAATCGAAAGAGTAAGGTAGTTGTTATTTGCATATGCTGAATCTAATTATAATAATAAGCAGAAGTCTGAGACTAATGCATACAGATACTATAAATATTATTTATGTATGAGAAAGAAAGAGTGACTAGGTGAGTGTAAATGATAATGTTTCAGTTAAGGAAAAAAAGGACAAAAAAAAATTCATAAAGTTTTCAGATCAGCACATAAGTGGAAAAACAGGTTATTTATTAATGATATCCCTTTCTCAAAACGAAAAGACTTATTAAATTACTTACTTTTTTATTACTTAAATTTTAATATTAAAAAGAAATGGGAAAAAAATTTGAAAAATTGAAAAGTCAGAAATTATAAAATAATTGACCTTGCAAAATATACACATTAAAAATTAATGGTTTTCAATTTAAATTTCAATGAAAAGACTGCGTTTTAATCTAAAAATTTTTTAGATATTTAATTAAAAATAGCAGTTTTTATAATTTGCTCAGAGATGGCGCCACTATTTATTTTGTTTCACACTATTTCAAGCCATTCTGTCAAGCTAAATTTGATATAAAAAGATTGCAATTCATTGAAAATAGCAAATGTATTTTCGTTAGTAACTTTCGATTCAAAATCTTATTCTTAGGTGTTAATTCGTATTCATCAGAGGATAAACTTTAAATGCACTTTGAATACCACTATGAGGCATGTGGACAATAAGTCTATGACATCATACGTGACGCTGCTTAAATAACTAATCAGCACACTCGATATTTCTCCATTGTCCCTATTCCTGTAAAGGTTGGTATTATGCGGCCCGATTCCCCCCGAAGAAGGTACGTACTATCACTGGTGGAGGAACCAAAAGTCCCACCATTTCTATACCCCCAAGGGAAGCGAGTTCCTGCTTACTTATCCGGCAGCAACTAATCCGTGTATTCGCGGTGCCCCCCCCCGGGGGATTAAGGATTGTATATAAATAAAATATAAATTGTTTCTGTACCTGTGTAATGATAAGTTTTTGACATTACGTATGTAGTTTGTATTTCATGTGTATTTTTATTGCAGTGTGTATCATCGTGTGTATTTTCATAAGTTATATATTTTCAAATATAGTTGAAATACATTGCATATTTCTTATTAGATGCAAAAACTAAGTTTTGAGTTAAAGCTTAGTTACCCTTGAACTTACATATAAGATTAAAGTGTTACAGTTAAGTTTTAATTTTATAAGAAATGCAAAATGTGAAGAGGAGGGCCACCATTGGTCGAAACTTCAATTTCTGTTCTTCATGTTCTCATAATGTTTGATTTATCAGCAATTGGTGGAGAAGAGGGTTTGAAACTCGGTTCTTGATTCGTTATGACGTAATTCCAAAGATGGAAATGTTTATTTACTGCATGAGTATATATACCAGAATTGGAATCATGTTGTATGTTTTATGATTATGTGGTTATGTATTTATTAAGATATTTTCTTTTATTTACTCCAGTAGAGTTCATTTTCGAATTTTGAAATGTTTTTAATAAATAATTAGTTATTTTAAAGTTTTGGCTCCTAATTATATCATCATAAACTGCTACCACACTCTGCACCATCAACAAGTATAATAATAACAAGAGTATTCTTTATTTATGGAGTGATTTTCAACAATTTTGTTTCTATCTCAATAGCTTTGAAAAGGCAGGAACACGCCCTTGAAAAAATAACATCTAAAGGACAGCTAGAAAACATGTTGGTAACATTGGTCAGTAATGTGCACCTAAAAAAGAAGGCTGGAGTTGCTATAAGGGTACATCCTATTTAAATTGTCCGAAGATCAATAGGAGGTAGAGGCAGCAAAAGGCTGGCATGTGGTCTCCCATCTAATAGATTTCAAACTTCCAAAGAAAGGAAACATAATTTTTCGGAAAATGTCATATTAAATAAGCCAAATGCTAAAAAAACATTGAAATGATTTATATTTTAAATTATTGACGGTATTTGCTTAGTGCATTTATTTTTACGTGCATTGTACGATTTAAAAGATTTATATAAGTCACAATATTTATTTATAAATTTTCTCTGCGTGCAATGTAAAATTTTATATGAAAAGTATGTATTGCTGTTTTCAGGAAATATCAAATAGTAAAAAGTGTATTGAACAACTAATGAAGTTGATATAAATATTTCTAGAAATTGTTATCGAATAGAGTAGTCTTTTTGTAATTTTTATTTTTGATATTTATAATTTACTGACAGATTCAATACTGTACATATATTTGAAAAGATTGCTTTTGGTCATCTATTTAAAAACTGCATAAACTTTTATGTTTATATTCAGTGTTTTCATTTTTTGTGTGTATTGCATAATTTAAAAAAATGTGTAAATTAGTCGCCATATTTATTTGTACAATTCCTATGCTTCCAATATAAAATTTCATATGAAAAAAAATGAATTGCTGTTTTCAGGTAATATCAGTCAGAGAAATATGTTTTGAGCAAATATCGAAATTGCTATAAAAATTTCTAGAATTTATTTTTGAATAGCCTTTTTTCTTAATATTTATTTCTAGCATTATATATTTTTCTAACGGATAAAGTATTGTACATTTTTCAAAAGATTGCTTTTTGTCATCTATTTAAAAATTATATAAATTTGTATGTTTATATTCAGGAAAAGTATCTTTACCATCTTAGAAATTATTAGAACTGTGATAATTATCATTATTATGTATTCAAAGGACAGTAACTAAATATTTTTCTTTAAATCCAGAAAATACTAGAAATTAAATGAAAATTTTTTTGATAAAATTGCTGAAAATAAATAATTTTTTAAAATATCTTAAAAAATATATCATTTACTGTATTTGTTCATAATCCAGTCATTAGAGGCCGAAAAAGGGTGGTTTAAAATAATTTCTAGTGGAATTTTAATTTTTTACTATTTTATGTTTTTGGGGGGTTGATTACGAATCTTGGTTTGACACCAAAAACTTTTTGTTGGAATTCTAGCCGAAAAACATGACAAAATGAAATTTCAACCAGGTTTCTGTTTATAACTCAAAACTATCAAATTTTGTATATCATCATTATATCTTAAAATTATCAGCATAAAATTTCCTGCAATTTATGTCTACACATTTGTTTTCGTTACTCTTACCGTTTAGGCGCTATAACTGATTGAAGTTTGGCGAATTTTTGACTTACTTGCTTGAGCGGTTTGAACAATAGCAAACCATCCTATCTGTATGCACAAATTTATCTATCTTACTAAATAAATTTCTGCTTAATTAATATACGTTTTCTATCGTTAAGTTCTTTGTGCAAATAAAATTTTATCAGTTATGTTATTAAGGTCAGTAAAAGTTTTTATATTATGAATATACTGACATTATCTGCACAAAATTTCCTCTAAATCTCTCTACCTCAAAATGCTACCTTATTTCCATGCTAGCGGTAACTTTTCATATACCAAATGAGCCCATTTATATTTTTGAGATATGCAGGACTTGAAGAGTACAATGGAGCAGAAGAATATGAAAAGTTTACAACTCAAGGTAGCTTCACTATTCAGCAGACATTAAAGTTCTGGTCTGGTAAGTGAAGTGAAATGACTATTCAACAGTTATTAATGAAAACATGAAAACATTTGAAAGCGTCACTCATGGCCGTGGTGTCAGTGATAGTGTACTGGCCAGGTGGACGCAGGGGATGACAGCGCTCCAACATATTTATAATAGAATTGAAAAATTCTTTGGTGTTTATTTGACCAAATCTAATCAACATTTGGCCATTAGTGACTCAAGAGTTCAGCGAGATAATTATGATTGCAAGAAAATGGTGGAGTGGTTCAAGCTCTATAATTCTTTCCCAGAAAATTCCAAATTGATTTCAATAAGCAACGACGTAGTTGGAGACTTAATGATCAATTATCACATGGCCAAGGAGGATGGTATTTTTGGTATCAAAAGAAATGAAGGAAGTAATTTTCATACCTTGAAATTCAAAAGAAATGACAGAGTAAACAACAATTATCTCTAATGCGTAATGCCATCAAGATGCATGATGAAAGTGAATATATCAACCCTACAAAGCTTTTCCAGCGAATTACCATTACAAATTAATCGAATGAAGAAGTAGAGGATCTCCTATCATATGAAATATGCCCCTTTCCATTACATCTGCTTGATGAAGATGAAATGCGAAAAGGTATGAAATCCTCATTGTACCAAGCTTTCAAGCCATGTACACAGGATTTTAATGCTGAAAGCAGTATGTATTATTGAGGGAGGATACTTTCTACCCAGAGTCATCTGGAACAGGGTTTCAATTTTTTTCATCAATTTGTGATAATTATGTGATATATTTTCGTACAAAGTACAAATCAACTTCTCTAGTCATTTTTGGTGGATATCCTGAAAACAGTAGGAGGCACTAAATGTGCACACTGGGCCAGAAGACCACGGAAACAAATATCGATCGAAGTAATGCTTGATGAAGCGATGGTACTAACTTTTTCTGAAGAAAAATTCCTAACCATCCGAAGAACAAAAATCGACTTATTTTTATTTATGATTGCATGTTGTATTATTATTATTATTAAGTATTATGATTTGTACAATTTCGAATGTTTATTATTTCTTTTCATGGCAATTGTTTCCTTGATTACTACATACCCAGTTATTTAAGTAAGTTAATGGATATTAAAATAGTTTAATTAAAAACTACTTAATTTAAGTACTTTTGATTATTTGTAAAAAAATTATTGTGAAAGTCGCTCAAAATTTTCATCAACATCAACATTTTAGAGGTAAACAAGGAATTTTATTCATAACTAACTGTTACGCCAGGCGTTTCTCGGGATTAAAATACTTTTGCGTCTAATATAATGAATGAAAAATTTATTTCCGCAAAGAACTTTTCGGCAGAAAAGTTGTTGTATTAAATTTTTAATGTGTATTAATAGAAAGATCGTTCATTTTAGTGCATACAGATAAAAAGATATTTTATTGTTAAGGACGGGCTAGTAAAACATTCGCCTAACTTCCACCAATTATAGTGCCTAAATGGTACGCGTAATGAAAAAAATTGTAAAGACATAAATTATGTACAAAATTTGATGGTTTTTAGTTATAAGCAAAAAATTCAGGGAAAATCTATTTTTTTCCTGCTCTTGGGCTATAACTAACATTCTAACATAAAATTTTGGTCGCAACCTCATTCGTAATCAGCACCCAAACAAACATAAAGGAGCAAAAAATTACAAGTCTACCAGAATTTGTTTTGAAAAACCACCTAATGACTGAACTATTCAATAAGAAATAATGAAAAAGAAATATTTTTCTTTGATTTAATGCTAATTTTCTACTAATATCTACTTGCGTGATTAAAGTATCACCAATTTTCTATTCACTATAGCTTTTTAAAATTGAAACTATGTACAAAAATGTAATTTTTTGCATCATTCAACTAAAATTCAACAAATAAAAGTTTACTGATATTTCATTTCTTCATTTGTTTAGTTTCGTAACATCTTTCGAAGTATTGATTTTTGTGTTTGGCAATAGGAGTAAGATTTTCTTTAGTGTGATTATTTATATTTGTCATTTATAATCAAACTAAGCATCTTAAAAAAATATTTCATAATACTTCAGTTTTTATTGAAATATTTTTTGCAAAAGAATTTAAATCAAATTTGAAGATTATGGCTATTCTGCAACTGGGAAATTAATTTAACTTTCAGAATAATGTCCAATTTAAAATGAGAATAGTTATAAGCAAATAAATCCTCAGATCCTTACATCTATTACAGGTAATAAAAGATATTGCATATTTTGGATTTCTATTCTTTAATATTTGTTGTATCCCGCTCCATTTTTTATTACTTGCATATTCTAATTATTAATTTCAGATTTTAGTTATAATATAATACTATTCAATTACATCAGTGATAATTGAAGAACTTGGGAAAAAGAGTTAAGCTTCCTGACAGTTTTCTATTATTTAACTGTTTTAAATGCATCTTAATAATTTGAATGTTGATATATGCAAAGATTCATAGTGATGAGGAAAGGCATGTGTTATTTAATGCTGAATTTCAACGTTACACTATGTAATGACTCATATTCGCATTACTATCTTTTTTCAATTAATGTTTTAATTTAATTTCAATACTTTTTATTTACATTTTTTTTTGGAAAAGGGAAAGTTACGTAGTAAAGAAATTCAATAAATGTTTTCAAACTTCATTTTTCAGTTGTATCTATTATTTCATGCACTCAGACTTATATTTAAACAAATTTGAGACTTTCACAATTTAGAAAAAGAACATGCAGTGTAGGATTAAATTGATGGCATTAGAACAACCCTAGTTGACTAATTATATCTCTAATTGGATCAAGAAATGCGTGCAAAACAATAAAAATAGCACCAACAAGAATGAGAAATTGGAGTACAAGAACTTAAGACTTTATTAATTTCACCTGGAAATAAAAATGACTGGCAAATATGTGATTGAAAAAGATGAAATTGAGCGTGACTTAAATCTGCCAACGCTCTTGCTTTTTTGTCGATTCATATCCTTCAATGTGAGAGTACGAATTTCAATACACAGTGAAATTTGATAGTCGTATTACTAATTTAAACTAACAAGAAGGCTGTAAACAACTTGCTAAGATACGAATATACATATTTTTGTTTGCATTTTAATTATAAAATAATTTCATTTTTTAAAAATTGTTTCAGTAAAATATTTAGCCTACAGTAAAATTCTTTCTGCGTTAAAGTACAGGAAATAAGAACATTCTTCATAATCCAAATTATTATTAAACAGAAAACATTGAGAAATGACTTATATGTTAAAATACTAAAGAAGATAGAAGATTAAAGTTGAAGTGTATCGATTGTGGAGAAACAGTAGAGATGAAAACACATGCCAAATTAAAATATATGTTGCAGTACTACTAAAGATAGAAGGTTAAAATCATAATGATGACCATCAATTATGACAATGAGGCCGCGGTTCCCTAGTGGTAAGGTCTCATTCTTGGGGCCGGAGGGTTGCAGGTTCGACTATTCCACTGAAGATCCGTCGCTCATTGGGCCTGCTGCACATTAAATCATATGTAGGGGACCAAACGTTCTCCCGCTGGTGTGGTTCAGAGGTTTGGAGATGGGGTGCCAGTTCAGGTATCGTCCTCGTCTTCTGACCGAGGTTCAAAATTAAGAAGTCCGTCCCCTCGTGTTGCTCAAAACGGAGCTTTAATCTAACTAAATCAAACTAAACAATTATGTCAAAATAGGGTATATGTTAAAGTCATATAGGAAATAGAGGATAAAATCGAACTAATTCATCTGATTTGACTTAGTAAATAAAACGTATCAACTGATACTTGCGGCTTGATGTTTACTATTGCGCAGTACTGTTTCCATATGCTATGCGAGTGCGCGTATGGCGTCTCGTAGGAGTGAACAAATAAAATTGCTCGATTTTCCTCCATACTCAAAATAGGACAGGGAATGGGAATATGCGTCCCGGAACTCCTTATCGCGCGTTCACTCATTCGAGAATTTCATGACTTCTCCAAATAGCTCTCCGTTCCGAGACCAAAGCTTTGTTCACCTGTTCACTTGAATTTATTCGCAACAATTCACTCGCTCATGGAGTTCTTTTCTAGTTAGCATCTTCGCTAAATATTGTCACCTGTGGAACAGACAAAATAAGAGTAGTAATTCATTGACCCTTGTGTTGAAATTTAGTAATGCCGTGTTATAAACAGAACGTTGCCATTAAAGTAAATTGAATGTCCCCCTCGGATTTTTGGCATACTTCCATATAAAAGTGACAATTTTGGTCAAAAATGACAGAGCATAGGTGTTTTGATGCTAATCGAGAAGCCTCAGTTATACTTATCACACACGCCGACAAACTCGCCCATGATGCGTTTTAACGGTCGACGAGGAAGAGTAGCATAAGTGTTACATCGTATGCACATTCCTAAAAAAACAGTCAAACCCTGGGATAACGAACCCCGGATGAAACGATCCCTCGGTTACAACGAACTTTAAAAATGCTCCAATCCGAACTGTTATGCCATAAATGCATTTTCAAACATTTGTGACGATCTTGAAAACCAAATGTCCTCTCTCTGGTTTGATGCGAAAATTTAGAGAGGGAGCTCCAGTTCAGGTTCTGACGCTTTGGTCTTCATCTGACCGCTGTTCAAGATTACGATGTCCGTCCAGAAATAGCTCTCGTGTTCCTTCAAAAAGGGACGCTCATTTAACAAAACTACCCAATTATACTTGTATATATTCCATTCTAAATGTTCTTATCTTGTCCTGCAGGTTCTATGATCTAAGATGGCTGAGCGTGTATCCATCCAGAAGTACGATTTCCCTCCGCAGGTCGGAAAGCCTCCCCAGTGGTCGGCCAGGGGTCTCGTGTCTCCCAGTGCCAAGGGGAATGAGGGAGCATTATGGTCAGCAAATGGCGGTTTTGGCCCATAGGCAGTCGACTCCGGAACACCTCCAAGGGGGAGCAGTTTCCACTCTCGACGACCCCCTATTAGTCTGCAGTGGCATAACATAACACTTACTACTAGTAATGGTACGATTTTCCTGGTTTATTCCGACGCCCCAACAAACTAATGGCATGGAGATTAGCCCTTTCGCTTCCACCGGGACATACGACACGCGGGCAGTTTCAAATGACCCTATGGGATAAATATGCGTTGCATTAATCAGTGCATGTCACACTGGTATCCCTTAGAAACACTGACAATTCGATATACCACTAGGACATGTGTGCCACAAAAACATAATAATGGGATACATGTCCCACTGATATCTCCACCCCCTGAGGATTTATTATTTTATTTTTACAGCATATTATCGATATTTGTGTTGTAGTTGATGTATTAAAGTACCTGTTTTATTTTTTCTCAGAAAAAATATTGGTAGTGAAAGTGTTAAGTGTTAATTTTAGGAATGTGAAGACTATCGGTTTGTAGCTGGTCTATGCGAGATACTTTATCAGCCAATTTGAAGGGTAATATCTTATTCGCTAAAAATATAGATACAAGATTTCTTAGTATTAGAATCCAGAATTTAAAATTATTTTGAGAAATTGAAAAATGGTTGAATTTATTTCCCAAGAATATTTCATAATTTGACTGTATCCGTTATATTTACTTCCTTAATACGTTCATGAACATTTGAGTGGGAAAGTAAGAAATACGTGTCTGGTTCAAAGCAAAACCCAGAAGGAATTTCCACTCATAATTTTCTGGGGGGAAACTTCGATAGTGATTCATTTGCAAGCATTATCACTCAAATTTATTCCAAGTTCACAACAGGTTTCTGCTGTTCACTGGATGGAATAAAGATGCATTCGCAAACTGAGAACAGGAGTTAAAATTGAGTTTATCAAAGTAACTGGCTATGCTTTAACCGTTTGTGGTCGATGCCGCCACAGTGGCGTTATTCGCAAGTCGTCATAGAAGTCATTTGTTTTTGTTTTGTTTTGTTCTAGATCCACACTGACCAGCCTACCTAAACGGGTGGCGGCATCGACCGCAAAAAGTTAAAAACTTCATGCTATAGCAGCGGGCTCTTTCCACAACTTTCAGATTCAGTCATTGATAAAACTTTGTCTTTCATTTTTCTCATTGGGAAATTTTGGATAATGTATTGAAATGGAGACGATGGTTGTGAACTAGCATAATGAAAATCGCCTTTAATCGGTCGGATAACTAAGCACAAAAGTTTTGATTCTTGAAAACAAGCTGTTCTCTTTGAAATATTCCTTTTTCTGGTATATTTCGGACGGGCAACAGCCAGTTTCCATTAAAAACTCAACAATGATGACTATTAATGATTTTGAAAAAGAATTTTGTTAGTTAATGAGAATAAACATCGAATATTTTCCATATTTCAATTTGGGTTTAGAATTTAACAGCCTACTTACAAACCAGTTTTCTTTCAACCAGCACTCGACTTTGTTTCCCGTACTGAATGATGAGTAATTGGTTAGGACGTGCTTACAATGCCACTATTCGAAGGTTTGCAAATCTAGATCTTGTTCATGGCTACGGAAGAAATGTTCAACCGTCAACATTTATCTAATGAATCACTCTTATTTCATGAAATACCAATCGAATGCTCTCCATTGCCAATTAGTACACTTTTCTTCGAAATCTCTACCAGGCAAGCCCATCCTGAAAGGCGTTTCTGGTAGTGCGAATACTGGAGATCTGGTGGCCATCATGGGACCTTCGGGTGCCGGAAAATCTACTCTCCTCAACGTTCTATCTGGATTAACGTAAGTCGTTCCATCATTCTGCTCTATTGCTCTAAGTTAATTTTCACTGCTAATCCGTGCCAGAGTAAGGAATTGACCATTCTCAGGAAATCGAGAAATGTGAAGTTCCTGGGCTGCCTTTTTGCTCCAACTTGAGTCTGGCCTTGAACATCGTGGACTGAAGTCTCGTAGCCCATCTACTGCCGTTAATGTCCTTTAGCTCTAATATGTTTAATAGCTAAATTTTGAATTTGTGGGAATTGTAAAATCAAACTGACGTTTTCATTTTCAGCTATCTTAATCTTGTTTTTAAATTATACATATGAAAATCGCCTCGGGAGCTCATCTTCTTTAGGTGACTACGGGTGTCCCAATCACGAGGTCTGAGGGATCTGTACTCCCTTCAAATCTATCCTCCCCTTTGCCTTCTGCTTTATTATGATCCCTTCTATCCTTCGACGGCAAGCAAGGAAACTCTCCATGAGAAACTGTCGTCTCTCTGTTTGATTCTTGCTTCTATTGGACAGCCAAAAACCCCACGTGTTGGCCGTGTGTGGCAACCCTTTAGACGGGTAGTGCACAGGGGTGATTGGTGTATCAATCTGCTGGTACCTAGCCACCTATGTGGTTAGACTGATAGGGATCAAGCGAATGGGTCACATCCTTTGGCTTGGCGTTAAGGATGGTCACTGTACTCGGGGTCATTGTATAGGTATCGGCTAGCCTCATGGTAAGCGCCGAGGCTGAGAAAGCCCAGAGTCGGTGGCTGATACTCCTTGTTGTGCTCCGTGGTGGGTGGTGCCGTCGATCCTGAATCTTTACCATTGTCATATGGGTTCTTTGTCTTTCGTCGTCAAAGTTAATTCATCTACTCGTTACATTTTGGTCAACACTCCAAATACTTTTCATATGGTATCTCCTTTTCTAGTACAAAAACTCCTTACTTCATGTATTGGTGAAATACATGAAGTACATACACAATACTTCTAGTACAAGTTGATTCCAAACAATCTTCACTAGTCAGTAAATTAACGAAATTGGGTAATTTTCCTCTAGGAACATAATTTCACAAAACATTGTATATCTCTTAAGGTGTACTCTCTCACCCTGATTTCACAAATGTTACAGAAGCTGAATTCTTTAAAAAACTACGTGATCGAAATGTTTGTGCCGCACGTCGAATAAACATTCTACATGATGGTCGACTTATTCCTACGCAACACGTTGTTTTAACTTTTCAGACACCGGTGCTGTCAAAATCTGTAAAAGCAGATACTTAAATTGTAAAATTCTCCCATATATTCCCAATCCTCTTCGGTGTTTCAAATGTCAGAGGTATGGGCACTCCCAACAGTCATATCGGGATACTGAGCCTGTTTGTGGTAAATATTTGTAATTCTGACACTTTCAAATTTAGAAATTGTTCTGGTCCCCATGCTGCGTCTTCTAAATCTTGTTCTACATAGATTTTTGAAAAAGAAGTTTCTGCAGTTAAAATGAATATCACTTTAATTGAAGCAAGAGAAATTGTAATGGACAGAACTCCAATAGTTGGTGTTTAAAACTCTTCTACATTACAAATGCTGCCTAAAATCATCAACCGCGCATCTGAGATAAATAGCTTGCAACTACCAGTATCTATTCCCCTTTCAGCATTGCCATCTAAATTCTTTATTGCTTCCACAGATACCACTAGTATGAAGAATAATTCATAAAAGAAATCTATGCAACCAACTCATAATAATTCTAAAACGAACATTCTAAAAAATAATAGAAAATTAAAATCTGATTAGAAGAGCTCCAAAGAAACTCTTGATGCAAAACACTTTTGAAATAAAATACATCTTCTGAATCAAATATGGAACTTGATTCATCCTCTGCTTCTACGAATGTTCGAAAAGTAGAGAAAAGCCTAAACACCTCCAGATAAAAATCGTTCTTGATGGCCTGCTTGGTTTTGTGGAACTGCCGGGTTTCCGCAGCAAGTTTTGTCATATTAAAGATTTGATTTATGAAGTGCCTCCCGTCTGCATTGCATTTTAAGAGACTTACTTGAAACCTGCTGATATTGCAAGAATCAAACGCGATAGCCTTGTCAGAAAAGATAATGAAAATGAATATGATCGATCTTCTGTAGGGGTTGCTTTCCTAGTCTTCCATGATACTTCTTCATCTGTCATCAATTTATATACAAATTTGCAGGCTTTAGCGGTATGCTCTCCAATTTAATAACTGTTTTCCTTGCCACCGATTACTAGTGTCGATGAAAGAGATCTCGACAGATTAGTAGATGTATTGCCTGCTCCTTTTATCATCATTGGGGATTTTAATGGTCATAGCCCGCTGAGGGACAGTAAGAATACAAATTCTCGAGGACGTCAAATTGAGGAGTTCATTAATACTCACTCCCTTTCCCTTCTAAACAATGGAGGAGATACCCGCTTCCGAAAACGATGTAGAAATTTCCACACTTTGGACCTCGCACTATGCACGCCGTCTCTTGCTCCTTACTTTAACTTCAAAGTTGTAGTTGATTTGCGTGACAGTGACTACTTCCCAATTTTTCTGCGCCGTGTGACTGTCAGTTCTAACGATGTTCAACGTCCATCATTCTACTTATTTCATAGAGCTGATTGGAGAAATTTTATTCGTGATATGGTCGAGGGTGATAATCTTAATGAAGTAGTCAACATGGTTACTAAAACCATCATTTCGGTTGCAGATACCAGTATTCCCAAATCGGGACTCAGCTTCCCTAAGAAGAGGAAACCATGGTGTAATTAGCATTGCACTGATACTAATCGTAACCAAAGAAAAACCCGGAATGTATTCCTGCGGCATCCAACCTCAGCTAATTAAATAGCCTTTCAAAGAGTTAAAAGTATCGCACGGTGGGCTAGACGGAAAAGTGAGCGTGAATACTGGATTAAATTTTTATCTAGTATTAATTCTTCTGTTACAGCAAAAGTTACATGGAATAATTTGAGAAAGGCGCGCGGTATTTATACTGAAAAACGCATTTCCTGTCTGCGAAAGAATGGTTAGGAGGTTTTTAATACTTCGGAAATGGTGGATGTTCTTACTGAAGCTTTTGCGCTTATTCTCAGCAAGTAACTGCACAAAACCTTTTCTCACACATAAAAATCATACTGAACGCATCAAGTTGTGCTTTCAAATGACAAAACATCTGTCTTACAACACTGACCTGACTATCTTTGAACTGCGCACAGCATTATCTATTATTGAACACACTTCACCGGGTCCTAATAGGGTAGACTACTCTTTGCTTTATCATCTATCGAAACACTCCCTTCTAAATATTACCTTTACATGTTTAACCGCCTGTGGGAAGAGCATGTCTTTCTAGATAGTTGGAAACATGCATTTATAATTACGATACCAAAGCCAGGAAAATATACCCAGGATCCTCTAAATTATCGACCAATATCCCTAACCAGTTCCATGCGTAAACTTTTTGAAAGAATAGTGAATGTACGATTGGTATACATCATGGAAAATAATTAATTCTTCTCTCCTTTGCAAAGTGGTTTTCGGAAGTCATAATCAACAATTGATAACTTAATGTCATTAGAAACAGATATTCGCGTTGCCTTTTTTAAACAAATCATCCACTGTCAATTTTCTTTGATATTTACAAAGCATATGATCATACCTGGAGGTATTGTATCATGAAGAATCTATAAGATCTTGGTTTTATAGGAAATTTACATATATTTGTACAACACTTTTTAAAGCAAAGATTTTTTAGAGTCCGGCTGGGGAATACTTATTCCAATATTTTTTGCCAGCAAGAAAGTGTTCTTCAGGACTGTGTTTTATGTGTAACCCTTTTTGTTTTGGCTATCAATCTTATTTTATAAGTAATCCCATAGACTGTGCAAAAGAATATTTATGTTGATGATTTACACATTTCATGCTTTGTTCGCAAAATGCAACTCATAGAAAGACAACTTCAGGCAGCCCTACACAATATTTTTGAGTGGTCAAATAAAAGCGGCAAAATTTCCGCACAGAAAACAATTGGCATACATTTCTGCAAACGGCTTCTTCATCCTGATCCAGAACTGTTCTCGAGTGATTCGGTTTCAAGATAACTATAAATTTTGGGGTATAGTATTTGATAAACGTTTAACTTTCCTTCCAAACATCGTCAGGTTGCGAAAAAGGTGCCTTTGGTCATTAAAATATCTATCCAATACTTCCTGGGGAGCAGACCGTTCATCATCATCCAGTCTATGATAGACTATGGAAGAGTACTCGACCTTCTTACTTGAAAAGCCTTGCTAATGTTCATCATCAAGCTATAAGGCTGTGTTTAGAAGCCTCCCGGTCATCTCCTATACATAGTTAATATGCGGAGGCTTTTCAACCATCACTATCATGTAGAAGAGATAAATTGTCTCTCTCTTATTACTTTCGTATTGTATCAAATGACAATCATTCTTTACGTGGGACATTATTAAATGGCAATAATAATCGCCTCTTTAATGCCCGCCTGTCATGCATCCCTCATTTTGGACTGCGTATGCGTACTATATTTCCAGACACTTTCCATGATGTAAAGGCCCACACAAATGATTTTCTTGGCTATCCTCCGTAGATGGAGAACAGAATATCTTACACTAAGCCTTTTGGAAATTTTACCAAGTCAGACTTCAATACCTCAGATTTAATTTCACTTTTTAATCAACATCGACAATTTTATCAGTCGTATCAACCAGTTTTTACGGATGGTTCTAAATACTTGAACCATGTTGACTGCGCATATGTTATTAATGGTCCCGTCGGATGTTATAAACTACACCCCTTTACTTCTTTATTCTCTTCTGAAATTAAGGCTGTTTATTTTGCACCCAAGTACATTGGCGTGCATGAAATTCGAAAATCCATTTTACACACGGATTCTATGAGTCTTTTGGAATCTGTACGTTACTCCTCAACTCATAATCCACTAATTAAAGAAGTTAAAGACTTCTACAGGGATTCTCTTTCAAAAGGGGTCCGGATTCTATTCTCATGGATTCCCTTTCATATTAGCATTGCCGGAAATGAATTGGCAGACAAAGCTGGAAAATCGGCTATAGAATTCCTGTCACGACTAATTGTTTATGCTAAAGAGCGATCTGCCATTAATCAGTGGTGCTTTTATCAGTGGCAAGAAAAATGAAACATGGAAATAAATAAGAAGCTCCATGTCATTAAACCGGTTCTCTCACAGTGGGCTACGAAACTTAACAAGCATTGTGACGTCATGTTAACTAGACTTCGTATTGGGCATACGTGCTTCACACATAAATATTTGCTCTTTGCAGAGTCTCCACCAACATTTAGCCATTGTGGAGACACACTGACTGTCAAACACATTTTAATAGACTGTGTTGCTATTAATAGACATTGGTTGAGGTACTTTCGATCAAGCGGTTTTAACTTGTCATTTTAATTGGTAGAAAATCCACATTTTAACCTCTTCATGTATTTGAAGGACATTGGTGTTTTCCATAATATTTAGTTTTGTTTTCTTTGATCAGGTCGTTTTAAATTTCTTGCTTTAGTATCTTTGTGCTTTTGGTTCATTCATCTTACCTTTTTTACTTCGATTTTTTCTAACGGTTCATTCAATCACTTACTTTCTGTACAGATTCTTGGTTTTCGGCTTCAGCTTATCCCATTGGAGGATCTTGCGACAGGGAATGTCAAATAAAATTAAATCAAATATACACATCAAAATATTAAATTCATATCGCCACGATTCTGTAACAGTCTTGTGCTTTAAGAGACAATCACAAAGCTTTTGTAACGCAGTGTAAACTTCTTTAACTGGCAGTTTTAAAGTATTTTCATATCTAGAATCCAGTACATTGTCTTCACTAAGGCATACCAGATTGCTTCATCGCCAACATAAGGCTAAAAATTAAATGTCTGCTAACGCTCACGTGTTGGCGATGGTTCGTAACGTATTCTGGCATGTTCTGTGGAATAAGTGCAGTATTCAACGAAAATCAAAAGTAGCCGATTAGGAAAAAAAATGCTTGTGTTGTCAAATTCGGAACAGTTGTCGGGGGTAGCGTCCTAAACGTTAAACTAAAAGTTCCCGCCTGTGCCCGCGCCCCCGCCCCCCCGCGGGGCCGTTTACAGTTTTTCTGAAATAACTCGAAAACTACAGGTTCTATCTAAAAACACTCTATTACAAATTTCAACTGTACGAAATATCCTACTGAAAAGTCATACATCTATTTTGTAGCATCAGTGGTTTCGATAAGATGCAGGGGTGAGAATGTGAATTAAAAGTGAGTATTTCTAAAATTCCTTATTATAATGATAAAATCAATTAAAAGTGCTGAATCAATAACCCTCAGAAAACCTCATTCCTATATAATAATTATAAAAGGGTAGTATTGTATGTGTCGGAGTGGGAGAGGGGGCTGAAAAACCTGTTTTGAACAGTCGTGCTCCCTTCCTCCACTCACATCCGTACCCTTTCACAAGTTTCCTTCTACTTGTAGTAAAATCAAATAATTGTAATTTTTTTTAAAACGTAGTTTTGATATTTGGTACAGTTGTTGGGGAGAGTCCCCTAAACAACATTCTAAAAGTTCCTGGCGATGGGGCGGTGTTTAAAGGGGTTAATTCTCAGATTTTTTTAATAAATATCTGGAAAACTTTTGGTTTTAACGAAAAACAGGTTTAAAATTAAACTAAATTAAATTTCCTACAAAAATAGTCTTAAATGCTTTTCGTAGGATGAATAGTTTATAATACATAGAGCGGTATAGAAAAGTTCTTAATTACAATAAGTGATTGAAAATGTTAGTTTTATTTTTAAGAAAAAGAGTTTTAATTTCAAAATGCTGGCTATCTAATTACAGCATACCTGCATAAAAATATGCATAACCAATTTTTACACATATTCGTAATTAAATTTCATCACATTTTTCTACTATTTGATCAAGTTCGAACTCCCCCTCTTCTTCTAGAGGGGTACCATTAGTACCGGTACTATGTCAGGTGTTACAAACAGAAACACATTGCTATACGAATGTTGCAACGCCGCTCCTTTGGTAGTAAGAATTGAGGAGAGTTCAGCTTTGATCTTGGTTGATTATTTGATAAATGTTGCATATCTATAAAATTAGAACTTCGAAAAATAAGTTAAAAAATTATAAAAATATGCATTAATAAAACCTTAAAATAAAACATAAAAAGCAAAATAGAACGAAAAATACATTCACAATGAAAGCAAAATGGAATAAAATTGTAAATGAACCAAAATGGCGATTCTCCTCAGAGGCCACACGCCATTGTAGCTCTAAAGCAGGACAAAAATTTTCTGAATAAAGGAAAGACTATTAGTCAAAATTATTCCTTTATGTGGCCTGAATTTTTTGTCCAACCCCTGAAAATAGGATAAAAGGAAAAAAAGAAAAAACATGACAGATACCTGTACAACAGAATCAAAAATGAGACAAACCAAAAAGTAATCCTCTTTCAAAAACAGACGCTCTAAAAAAGTGAGTCCGATAACATCAAGAAGCAAGCTCGTAGCGCCATCTATGTAGAAGAATTCAAACTATTCTCCAGAAAAACAAAGATTCTTAAAACTGTTTTTTAGAAATTTATTGACTTCTGGGAAACAACCAGGATATCCGTTATCTTTTAATATATTTTTTAAATTATCTAAAGCTTTAATAAAAGTATATTGGTTATTACATTAGTTTTATTAATGCATATTTTTATAATTTTTTAACTTATTTTTCGAAGTTCTAATTTTGTTTTCGTGTATTCTATCAGAAGCAGCTGCATATGCGCCTTTCTGTATAATGCATTAGAATTTTAATTAATTTTTAATTCTAGTTCTATTAATTTTTAATTTAATTTTCGTTAATTTTATCAATTTTTATTGCATATCTATAGTTATTCAAATTATGTCTATTAGCAGTCGCTTTGGATATGGCTAGGAACATCTTCTCACTGGCTTGTGAGATAGCATCTGGTGTTGATGAGGGGTTATAAAAGATGTCAGCAATGTTTTAAATCTGGTTCAGTTGATTTTTGAACAATTTAACTATAGTAATTTGCTTTTCCTATAAATAGCTGGTGTTATGTCGCAGCCCCTGATTACGTGGAGAAGGAAGATGGCTTGGGAAAGAAAGTTCTTTTTTGTACTTTCTTGTAGAAAATAATTTAGCCTCGACTTTTACCTTGCCAGGCTTCATAAAATAAATGTTATTTTCTGGTGGTGCCAAAGCAATCAGTGACACGACTATGTCTACGTTTTGCCCTGTTCTAACAACAATGGGATGAGAAGTTGCTTTCTCTAATGCACATCTCACAATATACGCATCAGCATCTTCTGTAGCGACTCTCGTTTCAATTCCTTTAGCAGCCATTTTTGTGTTAGTAATTGAATATGCCTGTCTTATTCCTACCATTAGCAAGAAAATGTTCCTGTTGAATTGTGACAAACTGGTTGCGAGCTTTTAAGTTGAACTCAGCACAGATACATAGATTTAGATCATACTATCTAGTTACACTCATTTGAAGCGTTAACAAAACCAAAAGACTGAGTAGAATTGATCTTATGGAGGGGAACGGAAGTGAGAGGATGCAGGGAGCACGACTGTTTATTAAATAGGTTTGTCATCCCGCCGTAGCACCCGTACTACTTTCGACACATACAATACTACTCTTATATAATTATTATATGCCTAAGGCTTTTCTCAGTGTTCTTGCTTCAGCACTTTTAATTGATTTTACCATTATAATACGGAATTTTAGAAATATTCACTTTTAAATCCTCCTCTATCTTCTAAACTATTAATGATACAAAAAATTTAGGACTTTTTTGTAGGAAATTTTATGCAGTTTATTTTGTGACTAGGTATTTTTCGCTAGAATATATAGTTTTCGAGATATTTACGAAAAACTGAGGACGCCCCCTCTAAACCCACCTGTGTAAACCGCGAATTTTCCATCAGCAAGAATTTTAGTATGTCGTGTAGGACACTACCGCAAACAACTGTACCAAATTTCAAATCTACACCATATTTTTATTTTTCCTTCTTTGACTGGACTATTAACTTATCTAGTACTCGGTAATTACCAAAACTATACATAAATACAAGTTTACTCTTGAAGTTACAAATTTTTTTCCTCCCGTTTAAACTTGCATTGATATGAAATATTAGTCATTTGTCATTACATTTATTTATGTAGTCAAGCGGATAGAAAATTATGAAACGAATATTTCGTATTATATGAGACTTTCTTGCTATTAATTTCACCTCTTCATTCGTTTCCAACACAAAGTTCTTACTATTTCAACTACTTTTAAACTAGCTGTTGTTACTTTTATCTCCTTTAGAAGCTGAAGATGTTTTATTTTTAGTATTTTTTACAAATGCCATTTGGATTGGCAGCTATTTAAGTGTTCATTCGGGGTTCAATTACAATATTTTTAAGTGTGACTGAATGTTATTGTTATTGCGAAATGTTTTATTTATTTATTATTTTGACTTGAGAGAAATTTGTAATTGCATTGTTTTGCCTTTTGTTTCGAATTTTATGTTGTATTTGGCATAAGGATTAGCTTGGATAGCCTTTCGGAATGGGTATGATTTTGTGTGTGTTATTTATTTATTTTTTTTAGTCCTGCGTATTCAGTAAAAGTTTTTATTCGGTGTTTGGTATTTGATATTTTTGAATTTTTTGTGTATCTTGTTGCTTAAAGATTCTTTTGCTTTAAAATGTATTTTAAAGTGGAGGAATTGTATGTATTAGCAATTATATCATTGAGTTTTTCTTTGAATAGTTTTGATATTTTGGTTTGTTAATCTTGATTTTGTGTTTTTTTGCACCCGTTGGTGCTTTTTTGTCTTTAGTTTGTTTTGTTGTCTTACTACTGATTTTGCTTTCCGCTATTTGCAAGTAGCTAAATACCTTATACCTTCCAAATGGGAAGGTGAGTATCCAAATGTTACTTTATATGTTTAATAAATGCTGCTCCAGGGGACTGGGGAAGTACTCTTCGTCCTCCCTGGTGCTGGGTTTGACTCTTCCCCGTCCATCCTTGTAGACTCTAAAGCCAATGGGAGAGTCGGTGGACGTGTGTCATGGTCGAGTACGCGCAGTAAAACATCATTTACTACAAGTGCACATATTTCCCGTAATATTACAATTTTTTTATTTCAAATTTTAATACAATGTTTCTTTTACGTATTGTCAAGTATTCTGCAAGTTCAGTGCAATTCGAAAGAAAACTCTTCATGTTATAATAAAAAAAACATGCGGAGATTGAAATTTTCAATTTAATACCGATTTTTACTTATATTCTGGTAAATAATTTTATTGTATCACTTTGGGCCCTAGTAATATTCCTCAAGCTCTTTAAAATGACATCAGAATCAACCTCCTAGCTAAACGCGTTTCCACGCTACATTTAATTATAACCTGCTAATTCATAACAATCACGCGCGTGCGCCTACACTGGTACGATGACGACACAGGCAAAAAATATTATGTGACAAAGTCTTACAGATATGACCTATCCGTTGTGGGGGTCAACCATTCTTTTCGCAATGTTAGTCTCGTAGTTATTAGCGATTCAAATCTGACGGTATTTTGTCACACAAGAAACTTCGACCGACTATCACTGTAACGAGCAGAAAGACGTTTTCACGTCAAAAGCAAGGAATTCTGATATAGCGAACCAAAATTTCCACTTTTCCTTACTACCAGCTCTATCGCTTTGAATCATCTGCTCCTCTGATTCCGAGGGAGTTCCAGTTATCCACCATCTAGGCCACACAAACTGCACTTAATTAGTTTACCTGTCACCGGGTATCACTATCTCAAGGTAAAACCATATTAACAGCTGTGATGGTCATTTTCAGTCTATCATCCAGCGTCACAATCGGCGGATCGACAAACAAAATATTATCCCTCAACCACCGTCATCCTTTTCACTCCAGATCGTTTCTCATCGGCTTCCCTTGTGACCGATAAAACTACTAAGAGATGACGTACATAAGTCACAACAAGTTCTTTCATTTTCTTATTTCGGTAGATTTAAAATGAGCAGTGTTAGTAAACGGAAAGCTTTTTTTTCCATCGAGGATAGAGAATATTATTTTGATAATTGAAAACGGCTAGAGTCAGTCTGCTGTTTGCAATGGATTTCCTCTTTCTAAATCTACAGTTGGAATAATTTGAGAAAATCGTAGCGTTGTTGAGGGATCGTTATAATGGGGTTTGACTGTATCTTTAACATTTAAAATATGTAAATATTGGTGGCATAATAATTTGAAAGAAACTAATTTTATTATTGTCTATCTGATTTTTGAAACTAATTTTCTCTAATAATGTGTGAAACTAATAATGTGCAACAATCGGATCACCATAAGGTAATATTCCTATAAGGGCCGATAAAGCATACTTAATATTATGATGGAAAGCTACATGAAGCTGTTTTTGACGCCATTTTCAACACTGTTCAATTGGCAACGGAAATATATCTGAACTAACTTTCCATACATCCGTGCCATTTCAACGTCAGGACATTTGACCCACAACGGCAGAATCAACGTACTCTACACCCGCATATTCTGTAGATCGTGTGATGAACCTGTTATCTTCCAATCTCGAAGTAAAGGACTCATATTACACAGAAGGATAAAACAAAGTAGTTTCAGTGATTTGATGCGAAATCAATCCTTATGAATGAGATTGAGAATCTCTAACACAATCTCATCCTTAATATCAGTTACATCCAGAAGAAATGTTTTAACAGCCTTATTAAAGAAATACACAAAACTGTCTTTTTTATATGATAAACATTCTTGTTGGGTCCTATTAATTTATTAAACTGTGTATCGAATAAAATTCATTCAGTTAAATTCTAAGCAATATTTTACATTGTTATTGAAGATGATGCTACAAAAGAGAATGGCTGCCGCCAATGTGACAAACCAGTCATTCTTACAAAAAAAATCACCAAAACGACGTTGGAGTTACAGTTGAAAGCAGATATTTGTAATACAGGCACCAACAATTTTCATCATTTTGATTTGTGCAAATATATAAAAAAATTAATTTTAAATTATTTAGGAGATTATAATGATTTAAAAACATTTCATAAACAGTTAATTTTTTTATTTATTTCATTAAAAATGTTCGCATTATTCATTGGATGTACTTCTGCATATTCATCGGTCTATTTTGCAATCATCGTCCGGAAAATTGTTTTCCAGATAAAGCATAACACAATCCTGAAAAGAAAGAAAAAAAATATTTACGCTGTAATACTTTTAATTAAAACATAAAGAAACGACGCAATATTCCACTCCTTAAGTATATAACTTTACAGGTAACTTTTATGCAATTCCTGTATGAAGGTTTCTGAGACAGCTGCAGGGGCTAAAGAAAGTTATGTTCATGAAGAAAGGTCATATTTTCCAAAATTATTTGAATTTTGGTTATCTATTATTTAAAAGAACACTTATTTCAAAGTACAACGAAAGTAACGAATGAGAGATTTTTCCCCTTTAAACAATATTCTTAAGAAATGTATGAAATACATCTTGTAACATGTAATACATATAAACTTGTTATTTCTTATAATGCGCATTAATTTCGCTTCAATTTGGCTATATTAACGTCCTGTTGTGAAGCTATTAGATACATGGGGAGTTTTTGATTGAACCTTGCACGTTTTAACCAGGGCTATATAATGAGGATGATACCTGAGCCTGTGGTAAACCCAACCATGGAGCCGCGGAGATTATGGTAACCCCCTTTAGATTCGGTTTGAGAATCTGTTCTGGCAGACAGAGTCGAGTCTCGTGCATGATGTAACATGTGAAGTAGGTGTGGTGATTGGAATAAACAATAAAATATGGAATAAAAATACGTCTACTTTCTCCATAAATGGTGACCCTGTGAACCCCCTTTTGAACAGTTTTTCGTCCGAAAAAAAAGGTACATGAAGATCCTACCTCCATCAATTCGATATTCATCGTTCCATCCCTTTGTTCCTGGCATTAGAGTGACGACTTCCCGGTTTCTTTTTCGGGAATGGCAAGCGTTTTTAAATGTCTGGCAGATAAGTGGATTTTTTTTTCTGTTTCATTATTCTGTGCTTTTGATTTGAAATCGGAAATTGTTTTATCGTTTTAATATTTTACTTTCGGTTTAATGTTTAATGCTTGTATTACTTATTTTCATATAAAAACTTTCATATGAAATCATATTTTATAAGGTTAAAAATGCGAAATTATCATTAACTATAACATACCTTGTTATTATAACAGATTATATATATTTATTTATATGGTTCTTATTACCTTGTTATAAAGCCTTGCACAATGTCTGACATAAATGCTGTGCAAATTCCAGTGTTTAATAGGTCAGATCCCGGTTTATGGTTCGTAATGTGCGAAAGTACTTTTGCTCTTGCTACTCCAAAAGCAATAACTGAATCAGTAACCAAATACAATTACTTAGTCTCTCACCTACCTCCCGATAGTGCGTCTTTAGTTCGAGACGTACTTATGAAACCAGATACTTTAACTCAGTTGCGTAGATTTTTGGGAATGTTTAACTTTTATAGATGTTTTATACATAAAGCCGCACATATACTTGCTCCCATAGTACAGTTTTTAGAAGGGCATACTAATAAAAAGAAATCTCATTCCAGTGTTCGCAAATCATTCGAACAACTCAAATGGAGTGAAAACGCAGAAAAAGCTTTTCTTGCCGCTAAAAACGCGATTGCCGAAGCCACTCTTTTGAGACATCCTATTCCAGGAGCTCAATTGAGCCTTTGGGTGGACGCCTCAGATGTTGCTATAGGAGGCACTTTATCTCAATTATCGCAAGGGAAATGGGAACCGATAGTTTTTTTCTCCATGAAACTGAACAAAAGTCAGCAGAAGTGGTCAACCTATGACAGGGAATTATTTTCAATTTATTCGGCTATAAGAAAATTCAAACATATGTTAGAAGGCAGAAATTTTTCAATATATACTGACCAAAAACCGCTAATTTACGCTTTTAAGCAAAACCCAAATAAATGTTCCCCTCGACAATTACGCCACTTAGATTTAATTTCTCAATATTCGACCGACATTCGGCATGTGCAAGGTTCTCAGAACATAGTTGCTGATGCACTTTCTAGAATCGAAGTTGATTCTATTACTAAATCTCCAATTTTAAATTTTAAAGAATTTGCAAGAGCACAGAAGGATGATTCAGATATTCAAAAATTCCTCCACAATGATGCATCCTCTCTACAATTAGAACTCAAACCCTGCCAGACTTCCAACTGCAATTTGCTTTGCGATACCTCAACTGCAGTTCCACGTCCTTTTGTTCCTACTTTCTTTCGAAAACTCATATTTGATCATCTACATAATCTTGCTCATCCTGCTTCAACCAAACTTATTAGTGCTAGATACGTATGGCCAGGTATGAAATACCAAATAAAACAATGGGTCCGGTGTTGTGAATCATGTCAGAGATCGAAATTCCAGGGGCACACTAAAACGCCTCTAGGCACATTCTCTCTTCCCGATACCCGATTCACACACATCCACATCGATATTGTAGGTCCCTTGCCACCTTCTGAAGGTCAAATTTATCTTCTCACGATAATTGACCGTTTCTCCAGATGGCCAGAAGCAATACCTATCCCATATATGCGAGCAAAAACTATATGCCGTGAAATTTTCGATACATGGATCTCTCGCTTTGGATGCCCATCTGTAGTAACTTCTGATCAAGGATCCCAGTTGCGTTCCTCAATGTTTGTTGACTTTACTCGCATGCTGGGAACTCAAAAGATCAAAACAACTCCGTACCATCCAATTTCAAACGGAATTGTCGAACGTTTTCATCGACATTTAAAATCGGCAATTAAAGCTCATGAAAATGAGAAATGGTCAGAGTTAATCCCAATAATCCTTCTAGGTATCCGAACAGCCGTGAAAGAAGATTTGCAATCTTCTTGTTCAGAACTTGTGTACGGTACAACCCTACGTCTTCCTTGTGACATGATCGATGTATCAGACATTCATCCTTGTGATATTGGCTTTGTAATTACCTTAAACTCCGATGATAAAATAAAATTAAGCACAGCAATTCAGAAAATTCCAGATATCTCATCAAAAGTTACAATAAAAAATCCGGTTAAAAGACACCCCAGTATGATTCTCTATAACGTACCATCAAATATCTCAGATGAAGAAATTCAATCTCATCTTCAAGTGTTCCAAACTTACCAGTGTCCACTAAAAATAAGATTCCAATTTAAAGGTCGTCTCACTAATACAAGAAATTTGGTTTTTGAGACACCTGCAGCAGATTTCCATAAATTAAAGAACATCAAGAAAGTCCCCATCAAATGGAAAATGTATAATCTTAGCGAATTTTACCACATCAAGCGTTGCAACTTCTGTCAGTCCTTCGGACATACTACGAAGGACTGCAGATACAACATCCCTTCATGTGCTAATTGTGCCGGATACCACCAAACTAAAGAATGTGCCTCTAATTACCATCTTTGTGTAAGCTGTTATACCCAAAACTCCGTTAATAGTTCAGATCCAGCAATCTTTCACTCTGCAAAAGACTTTAATTGCCCATGCTTTCAGGAGGAACTGGCTAGATTTCGCAAGTCAAGAGACTACTAATAAAACATTAATAAACTTAAGAGTTTTTCAATTAAAGAAACAGTCAATAGCAGCTCCTATTTCATTTTCGCCCATTTTGTCCTTATTGGTTAGTCATATTACCTTCTCTTGAATTTAATACGGGAAAAATAAATAAAACCTCTTCCTACTCTTCAAAAAAAAATTCTTTTATATATAACTGCATATTAATAGCTTTAATTTAATAAATTCTCGATTGCAAATTAAACATTCACTTTTTCTAACGATGCTTTTTTTAAGAAACTCTTTTTGTTTATAATTCAAATGAAATAATTTTGCAATATTAAATGTTTGCTGTTTATAATAGTCCTTGTTTTTTACCATATTATTATTCATCAACAATTACTTAATCATATTGAAAACTGACCTATTAATGTTTTGTGTTTATGACTGTTTATGTGTGTTATAGTAAAATAACCAGTTTTTGATTATAAAACAATCCTAAATTTAGTGTTATTAAAATTAAATATTATAATAATATTAAAAGTTGGTTCGTTTATTATTGTCCCAGTATCGAGCATTCCAATATTTTTCAACAAGTAATTGTTCATGAAACAATCCTAAATATAATATATATATATATATATATATATATATATGGTGGGAAAATTTTTTTTATAGAATACTACAACACTATATATCCTTATGGACTTAATGTATTGTATTTTGGGAAAAGCATTCTGCAAGTTTTAAAAGGTAATGACTCTCATTACTTTTATAAAGTAGAAGCTTCTAATATAGAAAAAAGACATGGTAAATCTAGTATAGCTAGACACAAGAGAGATAATGGAGAACTTAAGATTATTAATGAAGAATTATTGGTATTGTGTAAGAATTTTGATAAAGATTTTGATATAAAAATAATTAAACGATATATGTTTGGATTAAATAAAAAATAAATAAAAGCTAGCAGAGAATTAATTATGAATAATAAGACAGACTCACATGGATGGGATTTTATTAGAGATATCTTCACATTTATTTATAAAAAATTTAATTTATCACATAACACTTCCAATAAGAAAGATATTAAATATTGTACTTTCCTTTCTATGAACAAAAAGTATGACAAATGTAAATTTTCTGCTATATTAGATAAACATATTAATTGCTTCCCTATAAAAAATATTAAAATTAAACGTGCATTTAAATATAACACACAATTAGGCAGAATGATTTTTAACTATAATAATATATAAGAAAGTAATACGAGTGATGATTGCAAGTTTTTAAATTATAATGATTTCATGAATAAAGATCATGGACATGTAATTACTGGAGATTTGAATATTGTTGGAAATGAAAAACTTAGAGAATTAATGAGAAAAGGTACAAAGCATCGAATGACTATAGCTAATAGTAATGAAATTATTAAAAATCAAATTAAAAAAGATATTGAGAAATTTATATTAAATATGGCAATAAAATATAGTCTGCCTCTAGAGGCAGTTAATGAATATAGACATAAAACATTATTAGATCTTTTTAACTATAATTTTAAATCTAATGATTTTATTAGATATCCTGATATTAAAAAACATATTAAAGAATTGCAAACAGATTTTGTAATAGTCTATATAGACAAAGTGCCCAGTAATTTTGCTATAATTTGTAAATATTTTTACAAAAAAATATTTAATGAACATATTATTAATAGTGATATTTATAAAGAGACAAAATTAGGTGAAAGAGAAATTTCTAATAGAATTCAAGCCTTCCATAAAAAATTGGGAAATAATTATATTAAAAAAATTTATCCTCACATCTTTCTTACACCAAAATTTCACAAGAGTCCTCTTAAATTTAGAAGTGTTACTTTTTTCTGCAATACTTATATTGCGAAATCAGGCAAACTCTTGCAAAAATACATGCAGACAGTGATAGAGAATTTAAATAAGCAAAAAGATACAATTATAGTAAATAATAGTGTAGAGATATTAAATGTAATTAAAGATGTAGAAATAACTAGTGTACATACTTTTGACTTCCAGGATTTATTTAATAGTATAGATATTGGAGATTTAACTAATACCCTAGTAAATATACATACAGATTATGATCTTAAAAAAGATATTAACATTAATAATTTTAAAAATCTTATTAATCTTGCTCTAAAAGAAAATTATATCTTTATTGATAATAAGATTTTCCATCAAATTAAAGGATTACCTCAAGGAGGTCCAGCTAGTAATAGTTTAACAAATATTTATCTTCACTACTATGAGAAAGATTTGACTAATTATAGCCATAGTATATTATTCCGTTATATAGATGATTTAATATTATTCAATAAAGAAATTGGCCTTAAGCCACATGTTGACTTCTATCCTGATTATTTAAAACTTATAAAAACTAATGACAATGAATTAGCTGCAGAATTTTTAGATCTAGATATTAAAATCATAGATAATAAATTAGTAACAGATATCTTTGATAAAATAAATGCATTTAATTTTCAAATTAATAAATTCCCTTTTTGGAATAGTAATTTTAGCATTTCTGTCTTCAAGAATTTAGTAAAAAATTATATAATTAGAAATAATAATTTAGTAACAGACATTGATATTAGAATTAAGAACATAAGAAATTTTTACTCCTTTGCCCAGGCTTATGGAATGCCTATAGGTTTTCTACGAGCATATATAGATAGGAAATATTTAGGTCATTTAAAATAAATCACTCATATTGGTTTATAAAAGAATATTTTTATTTCTTTGTTAGTGGGATAGTGTTTTCACTTATTCTACTCGTAATGGGTAGTTTTATTCAAATTTGGCTATTGAGTTATTTGTTTCAGATTTATTACATAGATGGCGCCAGGATCTTTCTAGTGAAAATTTCCTTTTTAATAGACATTTTTAACTATTTTCTAATATTTTCTAGATAACTAAATGTATTACAATTTTTAATATAGTTTTGAGAATTTTCATATAGGTATCTTACTAATTCATGATATCAAAAATTAATTATATTATTTATTCAATTATGCTGATTCATGGTAAGATTTTTGGTTGTGGCAACATGTGATGTCAATATGCATGGCGGGCTATAATGAAAGACATGAATTCTGGTAAGTTTAAGAGGAGACACAGATTAGTTTATGTTTAATGTAAAGTATGGGCATTTTATTGAATTATATATTTACTGTCTTTAGTGCAATATCTTAGTGCAATATAATGATATTTACATATTTTATCCTGAATATTAGTCGTTTCTATATAGTCATGCTTTATAGTTAGGGTTAGTATAAGACTTTTCTTTCTAAATTCTTTCATTTTAGGGTAAATTACCCTGTTTGTTTTTTCAACAACAATAGTAACAGGGATGGTTTGTACAGCAAAATTAATTTAACCTGGCTAAAGCTTGTCCACAGCCAAGCTGCTATTTTAATTGTTGAAAATTCCATTTACTTGGATTTCCTATTTCATTATTTTTAATAACAACAGTGTTCTTTCACTTGTTGAAAAATAATGTTTAAACTTGATTTTTGTTTATGCTATCTTTAGTAATTTCAATTTATTAGATTTTATTTAAAATTGATGTATTGTTCAAATAATGACTTTTTGATATAGGGTTTAATTCTTGTTTACTTTATTTCTGTATGATTATATACTAAATATATTTGGATTTATATTATATATGTATATATATGTTATTAGAAGTTTGGTTGTATATAATTGTTCCAGTATCGAGCATATAAGTATTAATCAATAAGTTGCTAATCTTATTGAAACCTAGCCTTTCATTGTTATGTGTTTGTTCCTGTTTATATGTGTCATAATTAAATAAGTAGCTGATTATAAAACAATTCATAATATAATTACAGAAGTGTCTTAATGTACATTTGCATCCGTTTTATCATTTTATTCTTCTCTATTTATGTACAGTTATGTTCCCCTCTATGTGTTTAAAATATCTCGATGTATTTTTTTTTGCTTATGCTTTTCAATAAAGTTTCACACATACCCATCCAACTGAACTGACAGGGAGCCGTCTAGGCTCCGAGTTCGGGGGTATGCTGTGGTGTTATGTAGATCACACAGGCAATTGTTTAAAAAAAATTCAGCTGTAAATTTGACAAAAATCATAAACTTTATTGGCGGGACAGAACGCTACCGCGTTAATAAATTTCCCATCATGTAAAAAATGTAGGTTTTTTTTACATTAAATGCCTGTTCTCAATATCCCCGCGATGAAAATTGTTAGGATTAATTAAGAACACTAACCTGTTTCTTAAGATGAAATCTAAAATCTAAAATTGAAGTTTCCTCGTGATCGTTGTATTCTACAGGTTTAAGAAATATATAACTTAGCTTGCATATAACCAGCGTAGGGAACGAAAAATGAAACTTAAAGTTTTGATTTCACTTTTCAAACACAGCTGCAACTAAAGTAACAAACGTTACCAGAAACACTACAAAAAGCAGGAAACTTTTTCTTCTTCCTCTAGAGTGTCTTCACCAAAGCACATGCTTTACAGTTCGATAAGGCCTCAACAATGTAAACTGTAGTCATTGTTCCCAATTACCTCGCCTGAACCTACTTACGATATTTTTTTTTACCTTTGACGCGTATAAATGTGGTAATTAATGGCTGCACAACAGAGAAAAGAAGGTATATAATTGAAGTAAGATATCTAATTGAAAAACATTCTTATCTGAATGTTCTATTGAGTATAGAAATAGTTACAAAATAAAATTGTGTTATTATTTTAACATAGATATTATGGAGAAAAACGTATACATTAAAAATATTGTACAGACCGAGGAAAAAATTCATTTAAAATTTAAGTTAACATTTACAAAATCCTTCTATTAGTGCTTTGAAAATAGTTTTTTAAAAGCGTAAGGCGTATCCTCTGTTCATCTATGTTTTGGCGAATTTATTAAATTTAAAATAAATTATCAATATTTTTCCTGTGAATTCGATACTCTTTTGGGAAGGAATGGAGAGATTAGGTGGGATGTGCAGGTTTTATGGGGTGTATCTGAATGAAAGGGAAAAAAAAGATTTCGTAATAATAAATTCTAAGCCATCCGTGGTTCATTCAAAAGATCGATAGTTTTAAATCTGCTTTGTCTCAGATAAATGTCAGGAATTTTTAACGAAATAGTTTCTTGATTATATATTATGAAAAATGACAAAGTGCATATATTCTTTGTCATCAATAAAGTATATTCTTAAAAATGAGGGAAAATAAACATGTTAGGAATTTGGTAAATAAGAATAAAAGATTGGCCTAAAAAACTAAATAAATAATATTAGAAGATCAGCATAGGCATTAGATTAAAAGCTCATATAAGTTTATTTTACGTTACGTTTTTATCATCAATAGAGTTTTCCTAGAAGGGACGTCAAAATTATTTTGCGCCACTGGCTTCATATTTTTAAAATCCACCACTGCTTAGATAAATCAAAATTGGTATGTGGTTTCTAACCCAAATAGTAGATCTGAATTTAATTTCTATTTCAATCAGTCGAAAAAAAGGCGTTCAAAATGTACATTGGGTTTTCTTCATCATACTATATCACAGAAAACGCGCCATATCATTTTTTCGCCCATTTGGCGTATTTCCCTCTGCGTTGACTTATTTTACATCCGTTTGTATTGTTGCCCTTTCGTCTTGCCGCGGTCTACGAGCGCGAAATAAATCTGAGTACTCGTGGCATTAAGGGACTTACCGAAGATCCGCAACTTTAATGCGAAAGGAGGGTGGCGTGTTGAGACCTCTGTGAGGAAGTATACGAGAATGTCTCGGGAGGTCATTTCCGCTGGTTTGAAATAGTTACCTTGGGTTTCCCCTTTTTTTTGGAAACGCGGCCTTTCGGTGTCCCGTTGCTGTGCCTGGGGAAAACGCGATAGGCTATTTAAAGACGGCACGAATGGTCACATTACTAATACTCCATTTCGCCTATTTACGCTGAGCAGTTACATGAAAATCAGTGGATTCCTAATTTGAAATAGAGTGGATCACTTTAGGCTTTTCATGCTATCATGAATTGACAATAGTGATAGTGACTCCAGTGGCAATAACAAAAAAACTTAACTTCTACGATTATAAGTGAGTAAGAAGGTTGCAAACTGATACGATAGTTTTTGAATTAGATGTAAATTGTTTCCAACTAAGTCAATAAGTGACAGGACAATTCAACTGTATGATGCACATTTTGAATTTATGAGAAATCAAGCTGTATACATGCGCAGCTGCATTTAACCTCCGTCGGGCGCAATATTCACACCGCCGAGTTCGGGCGCAGCGAGCAAGATAGGTACGGGTAAGACATTCTTATAATTAATATTTTCACTACCCATTAATTTTAATGTAAGCATTCTCAAATTAATCTCTGACCTTCGTGGCGAGGCTTAAAAAAAGTGGAAGTATTGTTGCAAAATGTAATTATAAAGCGAGGACACAAGAATCGCGTACTTTTTCAGTTTCGGAAAGTAGGGCAACAAAGTCTTCCCAGCACTTAAACCAAATATACTGGCGTATTGTTTCTTTAATTAACCGAAGCAAATTTTGGCAACAAACATATTTGGAACCATAAATTTTACATGTTAAAGTCATAAAATCAGTAAAATAATCATTTGTGATGAAAAAAAATCGGTTATTACGAACAATCATGTGTGTGACGAATTCGGGCGCAATGTGTCTGTGATTCCGATATGACGATATCTGCACTTTAGGTAATGTTCAATTCACTTGAATAGGGGGTCAAAACACCTGGCAAAGAAGGTAGGTTTCTGTATGGGATAGACTTTTGCTTTTCCTGGAAGTCGAGGGGGGGGGGGAAGAAAACGTCCGAGCTTTGCCTTTCAGGCCTTTTACGCTCGACGGAAAAAGATTAGCAAAGTGCTGTAGAAGAGCAGCGAAATGTTGTACATTTCTTGAGGGCGAAGGTACTCCCGGCAAAGGATACTCACAAGGAAATGCGTTTTATTAACAGTGAGATTTGTTTGCCTTATCAAGCGGTCTACTGCAACATTGCATCGAAACGTCGAGATGCAATTCGAGGAAAACGTCTAGGCCTATTGACTTGAGGAATTTTGTTCCTACACAGCTCCCGAAGATATTGACTCATGTAGCTCCATTAACCAAGGAGAAAACTGATGACCTTCGGTGGCAAATTCTTTGGTTCAACATCCGCCTTACAGCACAGAGTTAGATCCAAGATTTGTGACCTATCTGGTCCGGTTGCATTTCACCTGGGCGGCAGGCCGTTCGCAACTGATACAGATGCTGAACGAGAGGTACATAAGTGGATGAATCAGCAGTCCAAAACCCTTTATGCAGCAGGTATTGGATAAAATGGATTAAGAGATGGGAAAAGTGCAACAGTGCAAATGGCGGTTATGGAGAGAAATAAACATGATTTGCAAGTCTTGTTTTCCCATTTGTTTTTTTTGGCGGGGAATTGTAACCTACTTACTGATTTACCCTCTCATTTTTCAATTATCTGTTATTCAATTAAAAAATGATGTCTTACTATACTTTCTGCACTTCTGGAACACATGTCTGCCAAGTCTGAATCAGCACAGACTACCTGTAAAAATAAAATAAGTGTTCATACACATTTGTGCACCGTCAGTCGCGTTAAGCAATGTGCATTACTAGATATCTGAGTACACAGAAGTTACGTTTTAAATCAGGAAGCTAAAGAAAAGAATGTTACATACACTAAGAAAGTGGCCGTGTTTCATCGCCTGAGATCAGGCTAAATCTTGAAAGTCAGAAATTTTACTTCCAAAACTTTTATAGACAAGGAAAAATGAATAATGATGTGCAAAAGTGTAGAGATTAAAACATGCAAAATTATTTCTTTACGTATATTGATACGTCCTGAAAAGCACACTCAAGTTACCATATCATGTCCTTTATAAAGTCAAAAAATCAACGAACAATTGTGATATTGGAAGATGAATTGAGAATAATTCATGAAGCTAACATTTTTGTTAGAAAGTTATACTACAGCAAGATATTATAAAGAAAAAATGGAATAAGATCTGATTTTTTTATGGCGCTCCGATTATTACAGTATATGTGCTCATGATTCGCTGCCCCTTATAATTGCAGTATGTGTACTCGAAGTACTAATTTGAAGTTCTGGAAGTTGGAGGGAGGGGGAGGTCTTGAAAGCATTTAGCCGTAAGGACCTTTCATCTTCCGCTTCGACTGAGAATTGAAGCAACTGTTATACGTTTAAATATAGTTACATATAAGAAGTATTATTTATGCCGCGTTGTTTAATATCACTTGTCTTTTACTTAGCGGGTAGTAAGAAAGATAAAAAGGAAAAAATTAATAAATAAACGGGAAGAAAAAAAATGTCTACTAAGTGAAGATATTTACTCGTAATGTGCGTTATATCCTTTTAAGATCACTATTTTTAATTAGGTTATCAGCTGACGAAGAGAGTACTTTTATGTTAAATAGGTGACTAAACTTTTTCGACGGGCCTTTTCTTGATATTTGCTGTAGTGAGTGTTTAAAACAAAATGTCGAACCTCCCCTTGGGGCTATGCAATTAATCTGAAATTAAATCTTGTGGCTACGTTAAGAGTCGTGCAAAGGAGCGGGGATTTGAAACCTTCCACACTATGCACTTGTACTATTCAAAACATCCAATTTTTAAATATTCTGAAGATGTTTTTGATCTAAAATCAGTAAAAATTAAGCACTTTTGAAATCCACAAAAATTATCTTCATTAAAATAATAGGAAATTCTTTTTATCGAAATCGAACATTTTTTCATCATAGAACACAAATAAAATATGTTTTTATATTTTCTGTGAATTTTCTATTATGAAATAAATGGAGCGAGTTCATTCGGACATCTCGTTTATTCGCACAGACAAGAGAACACTCATTACCCACATTCAGTCTTAAACAGATTCAGAGAGTTATAAGAGAGGCATCTAATGGCGACCAGAAAATTTATAGACGAATTTTTAAAAATTATAAAACAATTTTTAAATAAAAAATATGTGTAAAAATGTATTTGTATAAAGCAGAGCTAAAATGTTCATTGATTTTTCGTAGTTTCATGGATTTTTTTTATGATTTTTAAATACATACACTGGCGTCCAAAAATAATGAACCATTTTGAAGATTTTTCAAAATTGGAATTAATATGGATACTATGGTTCGCAATCAGTTGCAGAGAATTGGGGGGCCTACTATAGTCAGGACTAACATTTTACAGTGAAGACGTTTTCGCGAGGTCAATTAGGAGGTCACCAGAAAGGGATGAAAGCGAAAATGGAGTTTGACCCATCCTGATTATGAGATGTAACTTTCATCAATGGTTATGTGTGCTGTGCTTGCTTACGCGCATTTTCCAATCAATAACATTCATTCATTCCTTATTGATTTTGTGGATTCAATATGATAGGTTCTCCCTCGAACAGATCTAAAAACTCCTTAATTAATTCATTATTGCACTCCTTAATCCACTTACAACTATTAAAAAACTATGATGTGAAAACAGTGCATCTATAACATGCCGTAGGAACGGGTGCACATACACAAGCTCTACTGAAGTCTCCTCGGTTCATTCTCTGGCCTCTGATGTCCGAGCAATTTATCGAAATGACAAACCATGCCTCAAAGTCCAATCAACGAAGGTCAAAAATATCTGATTAGAAAAAAAATGGTATAGTTTTGAAATTTGGCACAGTTATTGAGGTTTATAATTATAATTTTTTTTGTAAAAACATTGATAGCAATCGAAAATCTGCTCATTGTCTCTGCAATGAGGAGGAATACAGGAGTTTCGTGGATCCCCACCATAAACACATTATTACCGGTAATTTAAATACCATTAAAGATATTGAATTACGAAGGCTTTTGGAAAAAAGGAACTAAATTTGGTCCCATTTTTAGAATAAAAATAGAACAGATATTAAAAAGCCTTCTTAAAAATACTAATTGTTTCTGTTTAAAAATTTCAAACAAATTCGATATTCCTCTTCGTAGACTGGAAATGGCGTTATTATTTCAAATTTAAAGACTTTATCATTAAGAAGTTCTATAATTACTATAATAATAACAATTATTATTCCTTAAAATAATAAAGGAAAAAATCAAAGAACTATAAAAACTTTTCTTTTTAAGTCCAATCGATAAATCTTCAGGCAATTTATCTATTATTTGTAAGAAATTCTATCTAGAACTCTTGGATAAGGAACTAAAAACCTCTGTAGCATTCAAATTATATAACTCTAATAGCACCACTGTATAGAAAAAATTCCGTGCTTTATGTAAAAGAATTAATTACATAAACAATAATATGACCTTTCCATATATTACAATCTATCCAAAATTCCACAAACATCCTATCAAGTTCAGAGATATCAAGTTCAGATGTACTTGCGGAACAAATACCTACATGAAAAAAGCCGGAGAATCAATCTCTTGGTACTTAAATATTATTCTAAGTTTTCTAGAAAAAGAAAATTGTACTTGGATATTTAAAAATAATACTAAAGTGATTGATTTTACAAAGAACAATAAAATGACTCATATCGAGACATATGATTCACTAGCATCCCACTTAATAAATTAAAAGTGGTTTAAATGTAATATTATTATGACTTGAAAAACTTGTTAGACTGCACACATGCTTATTGGTTATACATAATTAATTTATGAGTTTTCAATAATTTCATCTCGAATGGCGAAAATATTTTTTTACAGATTAAAGGAATTCCACAAGGATCTTGTTTTTCTTCTTTAATTGCAAATCTATTTCTTCATTTTTACGAAAAAGATACAGTTTTAATTTTAAATTCAGCTTTTAGATATGTAGATGACATCATAATTTTTAATTTTAAAGACTTTTCTACAGTTAGTGGGGATATTTATCCTGAGGAAAAAAAATAACAAAAACTAATGCTAATAATATTAAAGCTATTTTTCTTGATTTAGATATTGACAGTAATAACGAATTAAATTTAAGCATTTACGACAAAAGAAATGAATTTAAATTTAATGTTAATAGGTTTAACTTTTGGAATTCTAATATCTCTTTTAAGATCTATGAAAACACAATAGTACATTAATTACTAAGGACTAAAAATATTTGTAACAGTTTAGAATCAAAAGAAAAGCAAATTGAACTTGTTAACAACAATCTTAATTCCAATAAAATTCCCAATTCTCTTTATTTACCTTTATTCCTCAGAGTTCTGTAGGTTTAAAAAAACGACTTGCTATATTCGCCTTTGATCTATTGCATCCTACAGTTAATTTTATTTTATTTGATTGTTTATTTTTTATATACTGAAACTCTTTAAAAATTTTTAAGACACTTCACGGACAGTAAAGTGACAGACTAAGACTTTTCACTTTTCATTCCTCGTAAAATATTTATCGAAACTCGTGACGTTAACTGTTAACCATCATAACCAAGTGCACGTCAGCACTTTTGAACGTCGCGGTGTGTTCGTGCCGCGTGCTAGTGCATCTGAACCCTTCTACTGTATTGTCTGTCCGTTTGTGGACTTTTGGCTGAGTTTTGACAGCTTTCCCTCATTTTTGCTTCACATTATTGGTTTTGAAATTGGGTTTAATGTATTTAATTTCAATTAGACATGAACTTTTTATTTTATTTCAATTAGACATGAACTTTTTATTTTATTTCAATTAGACATGAACTTTTTATTTTATTTCAATTAGACATGAACTTTTTACTTGATGTTTCTTTGTTTCAATCTATTATTTTTTCGGTGTTCCGGGGTAACAAACTCTTTTTAGCATTACTGCTAGAGTTTGCGATTAGAAAACACCAAAAATATATAAACGCTCCCTTCGGGATTTCCCTTGCTGATGACGAGTCCCGGACGTTAGAGTTATATTCCGTTTTTTTTTCTTTTATGATGTGATTTTGATGTTTTCTTTTGTTTATATATATATATATATATAATACATACCTACATGAAAATATGCTAACCCATTTTTATGCTTGTTCGTAGTTCGTAATCATATTTTTCTACTATTTTCTCAAGTTCGAACTTCTCCTCTTCTTCTAGAGGGCACCATTTGTTTAGGTACCATGGCAGGCGATGCAAACAGAAACATATTGTTAAACGAGTGTTGCAACGCCGCTCCTTTGGTTGGAGGAATTGAGGTGAGATCAGCTTTCATCTTGCTTGATGATTTAAAATAAGCTGCATATCTATAGTTATTCAAATTATGTCCAATAGCAGGGCTTTGTATATGGCTAGAAATATCCTCTCATCGGCTTATGAGATATCATCTGGTGTCGATGAGGGGTTTTAAAAGATATCAGAAATGTTTTTAATCTACCACAATTAATTTTTGAAAATTGTAACTATAATGATTTGCTTCTTAAATAAATAAATAGCTGATGTTATGTCGCAGCCACTGAATGCATGGAGAAGGATGTTTGGGGAAAAGAAAGTTCTCTTTGGGGCTTACTTGTAGAAAATAATTTATCTTCGACTTTTCCCTTTCCAGGCTTCATAATATAAAGGTTACTTTCTGGTTATGCCAAAGCAATCAGTAATACGATTAGGTCTCTGACTTGCCAATAATGAGATGAGAAGTTGCTTTCTCTAACCCATATCTCACAATATAAATATCAGCATCTCTGTAGTGACTCTCGTTTCAATTCCTTTAACAGCAATTTTATATGTTACTAACTGTTATAAATATGTTCCTGTTGAACTGTGACAGACTGGTTGCGAGCCTTTAAGTTGAAATCAGTAGCGATATGTAGATTTAGATTATACTATTTAAATACACTAATTTGAAGTGTTAACAGAACCAAAACACAATAGAAAGGATCTCTTGAAGGGAAACGGATGTGAGGGGAGGCAAGAAGCACGACTGTTAATTTAATAGGTTTTTCGCCCCCCCCCCGCCTTGACACAACCACTGCTCTCGATGTTACAAAACTACCCTTGTATATTTATTATATAGGCATGAGGTTTTTCTGAGGATTGTTGCTTTAGCACTTTTCATTGATTTTACCAATACAATAAGGCATTTCAGAAGTATTCACTTTAAAATCCTCTTCTATCATCTAAACTATTGCTGCTACAAAAAATTTAGAACTATTCTTGAAAGAAATTTAATGTAACTTAATATTGTAATTACGAGTGTTTTGCTAAAACCCATGGTTTTCGAGATATTTAAGAAAAACTGAGAAATCCCCAGTTGAAACTCCCGTACCCCTCACTTGCGGTGACTTTTAGTATATCGTTTAGAGCAGTCTTCCCAACAGCTGTGCTAAATTTTAACTACAACTTTTTTAAAATTTACAGTTCTCTGATAGGACTACGAGTAGAAGGAAATTTGTGAAGGTGAAGGGATGTGAGGGGTGAAAGTAACAGGACTGTTTATGAAATAGGTTCGTAAGCACCCCCGCGCTCCGACACATACAATACTACTCTTTCAAAATTATTATATAGGCATGAGGCATTTCTGAGGGTTGTTGATTCAACACTTTTAGTTGCTTTTACCTTTACAATAAGGTATTCTAGAAATATTCACTTATAAATCCCCCTTTATCTTCTGAACTATTGATGCTAAAAAAATGTAGGCCTTTTTTGTAGGAAATGTCATGTTGTTTATATTGTAATTGAATGTTTCTCGCTAGAACCCACAGTGTTTGAGATATTTATGAAAAACTGAAATCGACGCCCCCTTTTAAACCCCCGTATCTCCGCGCACCCTCACCGGTGGGGACTTTTAGTATGTTGTTTAGAACACTACCCCCAACAACTGTGCAAAATTTCAAAACTACATCATTTTTTTCTATTTTTCGTTGACTGGACTACACAAGCCCTCGAGCAACAATGATTCTTTCCGGGACGGCTCCAAAATAGATTATAGAACAGGCTGCGCATTTTGAGTCAGGGAAAATAACATCTATAAGCTGAATGGATGTCGCTTCTCAAACTTCAAAACTCATTATTTCAAGCTAAATTAATTGCGATTTAGGAAACTTGTACTTGGGCTAGTCAATCCAACCAATCAGTAAGAATCTGAATCGATAGCGAATCCAGCCTTCGTTGTATCTCGTCTTTAAAAACCAACAGTCCACTTGCTGAAGATATTCAAAATTCTAAACTCTCCAAATATTGTTACTTGGTTAGATTAAAGCGCACGTGAGGCAGCGAATCCCCTCGCAAAGAAAGCCACCTTGTAAGTGATACCAACACAATATCCAGCACCCAGGATCTTCCTCAAGAAGAAAATTCATTCTATCTCCACCCAACTGTAGCTGAATGAATGGGACAACAGTGACACTGGAAGGAAAGTCTACCTCATCCTTCCAAAGGTTAAGTCTTCCCCAGCTCCAAGGAAAAGACCAGAAATCATATTTGCAACGGGACATGGCCCATTACCAACTTACCTTAAGAGATTTTGTCTCAGAGCAACCCATTTCTGTGGTTGTGGCGAGTTGGGAAGCCCTCTGAATTTTTCAGCCCCCTTACCATCTCATTCTACCAAGCCCTCAACCGACCTGCAACATCTCTGGTGGAGAATAATCATCAAAAGTCATTGTCAATAATTAAGACAAGAAAACTGATTAATTTTTTCTCTGAAAATGAAGACATTCTCTTCACACCTAATTAACTTCAATGTTCTGAAGGTCTCAAACTATCAACACTCTTCAAAATCAATATACACTCCTCCTCTGACAATCAAAACAGTCTCAATGAACTGAATTAATTCTAATTTGAATCTTCCTCTGCTCAAATTGTATCTCATGTTCATGTTACATCTGGTTTTTTTTATCATTTAGCTCTCTTTTCAATGCATTATCATCACTATGTTATTATTATTTCAAATTTTCATGTTTCTTTCCTTTTTTATAGTTTTAGTCCTGTTATTATATTATTAGTCTTTTTGCTCTTACACTATATATTTTTGTGCATTGGTTGAGGTATGTTTTCTACACTAGGATTATGTTTTTTCTTCCTTTTATAAAATCTAGATTTGTTGTGCTTTTTGTCTTTTATCCTTACCAATGTTTAGCTACCATTTTGTTCATAACAATTTCATATCAAGTGTATTGTTATGAGTTGTTTCTCATAAGACTTTTAACTATTCAATATTCATATTTCCAACATTCAATTATGACCTTTGGCCGTGTAAATCCAATCAATATCCCTTAAGGGCAGTATGTGTACAACTATACTCATCGAAGAAAGTCCCTGTACTCTGTTTCCAATTGACACATGGCGCAGGGGCCAGGATAACTTAACGGAAGCAAGGAAAGTTGCGAGGTCAATCATGTCTCCCTCCGGGAGCACGATATGTGCTTCCTTCCATTATACACATTCAACTGACATGGGTTTACAGTGGCATTAATGTTAATGTAACTAAGCATTAGACTCGTAGACTACGAAATAGAAAAAAGCATATATTCATAGTTCCTTTATTTTATTTCAAACAAATTAGTGTTACGTGAGAAATGTATTATAATATTTCATTTAAAAAATAGGAAAGTGGTGAAAATCCACGTTTGCACTCTTGGCAGACGCTCCAGGTGTGCTCTCTGCAAATAGCCTTGCTGCAGTTGTTGCACACATATGATGTCATTCTGTGTTTCTTAGGTGAGTAGAAAGTACAAATTCTGCGTTTGTTTGCTGCAATTGTAGTCGTGTCTTCTGCAACTAACCTCAACTTTTGCACTTTATACAAACTTATGCAGTTGTAACTAACCATTCGACTGTTAGATGACGGTTGCAGCAAATCTCGAAAAGTAACAAGTGCACGACGCAGGGCTTATCACATTCGGATGACTCATTTTACTAGTTATGAAGTTACTGTGAGTGAGGTGGTGTTAGCGCAACGGGAACATATCGAATTCGCAAAACTGGAAGGGGCCGGTAGCCTATTAGACCAATATTTAGTTATATAGGGTTAAAAATAAAGTGGTGAAAATCATAGTTTGCATTCTTAACATAAAAGAATAGATTACTCACAGCATTTGACTCAGCATTTATACACTCACAGAGTATTTGAGAATCATCTAACTAGAATCTTAAGGAAGATGCAGAATTACCAGGAACATAAATAACATTTTTAGTAAAAATATCGACGCCTGGATTAAACTATCATGAAATCGACTTGAACCTCGGAGATATAAGATTTAGCCTCGTGCTCTACCAACTGAGCTATGGCGACCACTGGCTGGGAGCTTTACAACAGCTATATATTGCAAACAACAGGTGATGATTCGAAATTAACGTCGTATTTATTTTCGTCTAATGAGATACACATAAAACAAGTTTTAAAAAATTCATGGCCCAAAATGTGTGTGTAACTCCGTTACTTACTTTCTGTAAACTTCGTATGGCATCCGCTATTTTATTGTGGAGATCTTGCTGAAATCGGAAATAGAAAAAAGAGTAAAAGCTTGGGTTTGACATAAATACAAACATGAAAGTAGCAACCAACAAAATAATCAAATTTGTTATACTAAATTAATAAAAATAGCTCACACACTAAAAAGGGAAACGGTAAATATAACAATCAAAGTTGCTTTCATCTTTCAAAAACCTTTAAATGTTGGAAGGGGCTGAATCTCTTTTGAGATGAATGATCGAGACTTAATAATTGATTAACAATTTTAAAATTATTCATGTTTTGCTAAATATTAAATAACAAATAGAAAGAAGTTTAAAGTCATATGGTAGCAGTATTAATTATATCTTCATTAAAATGAATTAAAATAAGAGTAACACGCACAGAGAAACAATCAATAATGGAATTTAAAGAAAAATTTATTTTCAGGGATTGATTCTATACGTCAGTTATAAATGTACGATTTGAAAAAAAAATCTTTTTTATCTTTTTGATGGCTTATAACATCACTTCTTTTACGAAATTTACGACAAAATTGCGATTAATACGGGTAAAGAATTAAAATTCATCCGTATAAAGGCATTTGAAACAAAATTCTATTACAAGTAAGATCTATAAGTCTTCTGAATTATAATTAAACATATTAGAGAAAAGCAGAAAAAGGGGCCAAATTTGCTTAAGTTGTAATAATTTCCTTTCATTTGAATGTAGCTAATGAACATGAGGGTTTAGTGGGTTACCATTGTGACATATTATTTGTGAAAAATCATGGGGATGAAAGTTTTAAGAAGAGATAGACATTTCTCGATTTCACATGATTTTAAGCTCATTTATGGGTTTTATTTCTATTCTTTCAATTAGTAGAAACATGAAACAGAATGAAATTAAGAAATGACTTACAAGTTTGATTGGTCACACTAAAAGCGTAATAAAATATTACCACTAAAAAACCAGGGATAAAGTTAGAATGGGAAAAAAAGAATAATTATAGCTTACTGGAAATGGATGTTCCTGAAGTGTTATAAAGATATTTATTAGGGTGGGTCGAAAAAAATAAATATTTTTTTTTCTTTTCGGAACGCTTTAGTGCGGAAAAGTTGCCTATTGAATTAAGAAGAAAAACGGCATAAAAAATTAAAATCGGTTAACATCTTCCATTCGCGCATCGTTCTTAAAGTTAATGAAACATTGCAAAATCGTGCCTTTTTTATAAATTTTTTAAGTTAGTTAAAACTTTTAAAATAAACGCGCCTTAGTTTTTTATGCTTGTTTCATAGTTTGAATAATCTAAATAAATTAAATTCTGATAAATAATCTAATTTTTTCTGTCCGCACAACATCTCAGAAAAAACAGAAATATATCAATTTTTCGCAATTTTCACTGTGCAACTCTTCGCTCACAAAACGATCCAGAACTCACCACGTGGAGGTTGTCGCACTGTAGTTCCACTCACACCCTTCCCAACCAATTGTTTCAATTGTTGGGTGTGGTATTTACATTATATTTAGAAAGATTTTCCATAGAGTAGGATTCTTTGGCTTACTGTGTTTTTTACTTTTTCTTTTTCCTACTACATATTTAAATTCTGATTTTTTGGAGAAATTAGGCATAACCGATCTAGACTTCAATGTTGCTCGGATTTGGTCATCTCTAGCTTCATGTCCACATACTTTATTCGAGGCATCTGTCACAAGTTTTATGCACCTCTATACACCCTGGGAATGACAGGGAAACTTTTGTATTTCTCTGATGGGCGTAGTATCGGAATTGATTACTGACTTAATATCATCTTCACTTAGGTCCCACAGTATTGGCGGAGGATACACCACACAAGAATTTCAATTAATAATTTCAATGTAATCGGAAGCTTAAAAGTTTATCTTCGGTGGTACGAAATTTCTAACAGTCTTCTTCTTTGGGATAATTTGTTTTACTTTTAAGATCCTTCTGTAACCGAGCTCCCGAATATATAGTCTTTCATCGACAAGCATTTCCAACTGAACATTCTCTATGTGCGCAAAGAACGCATTTCGTTGTATTACTGGATCGACAACTTGAAGTAATTCGTCGGATAAATACCGTGATGTTTGGATTGCTTGAAAGGCATGTTTTGGTCCGTCAGTAAAATATTTGCTCCTTTTTATGGCAAACCACACAGGAATGAATGATTTTAAGATGAAGCCAACTGTTTCTTTTAAGTTTCCGCATAAATCTGATGAACTTATATACAACTTAAGGACTCAGGTGGCCGCAGTTAGCCATCTGGAATGGAACAAAGATCCAGGGTCCCGATTTCCCATATCTTCTGGACAATGTCCCAAGGTGATTGCATTCTAAATGTCCAACAAATACTGTCGGTCTTTGCTGAACAAATTCCTGTCTATATCAGGAATCGAACAATCTATGGATTCATAATCGACCACAGGGAGTTTTTCATAGAAAGTGAGCTGCTGCCCGATTGCCCACTAAAAGATTTAGGCCCTGCAGTTTGACCGTCGATATGTTGGAAAATGTGGAGAAAAGGAAGCTCATTAAAATGCAGGAGGCATATGCTCCACTGTAGTACGCTTCCTACATGATTTTCTATTCGGTGGATGACACCGTTCTTCCATGCATTGTTGGTTACAGTGCCATCACACTCTACAACTTCTAGTTTTCTCATTCAACATTAGCAAATGTTGTTAGAATAAACATTAAACAAACATAATACAAAACAATGCACAGTATTGCACAATGCACAGCACGGACTCACGGCACACACGTCACACACAGCACCAAAGTGTGTACCATTTGTAACAGACAAAGAAAGACTGAAGTGAAGGCCGTGGTGGTTGGTGGCGATTGGCGAGTAGAAGCCTCAGTTGGTGGAGGGAGGGGTGCTTCAGAGTTGGTAGGGAGGGACTGCACCACGTTCAATCTAGTTCAAACCAGTTCAATTTAATTCGAGTTCTGGTTCGTTTTGTTCTAGAAAAGCGGACGAAGTGTTGCACAGTAAAAATTGCGAAATATTGATAAAGTTTTGTTTTCTAAGATTTTGCGCGCACGGAAAAAAATTAGATTATTGACCAGAATTTAATTTATTTAAACCATGAAACAGGCATAAAAAACTAAAGCGTGTTTATTTTAAAATTTTTAACTAACTTAAAAAATTACAAAAAAGACGCGATTTTTGCAATTTTTCATTAACTTTAAGTACGATGCGAGAACGGAAGATGTTAACAGATTTTAATTTTTTTATGCCGTTTATACTATTATTACAATAGGCAACTTTTCCGCACTAAAACGTTTCGAAAAAATATTTTTTTCGACCCACCCTTAATATTTATAACTTCAAAATCATTCTTCTACTGTTTCACTTACTGTTTTGAAACTTTTCCTGGCCGTTTCAAAACAGTAAGTGGTAATGGAAGAATTGAAAGACTTGTGCGTAGCATGATGAAAGAGAAAAATGATCAAATGATCTAGGTGTATCACGCATATGAACGGTGAAATGATTTGGTGCGATGCAATGTGAAGTTGGACGCGAGGACAGTTCAATGCAGAATGAAGAATTTCAGTCTAAACGCTTCAATTCAAATAAATTCCAGTTTAAGTCACCAAATAACGATGAAAAATATTTATCTAGACTAAACGACGAGTTTTATACGCAGCAAAATCGTGCAAAAGTATTATTTAGACTGATGAAGACCAGTAAATTCCACAAGAGAGCGCTACTGTCCAGTTGGGATCCTGGCCTGTTCTAAATTTATATTAGAACAGGCCAGACATTTCGGAAACGCTCAGGAATGTGGGTTTGGCTAAGTGCCAAAAGAGAATCTGAACGGACATTCTGTCTACAAACTAGCATACACACAGGATACTGATTGAATTCTGTGATGATTTAATATCCAACAAGAGTTATACCAGAATTAATTTTTTTCCTAATATAATCTTGTAGCATTTTTTGTTTGCTTATTTTGTGTTTGCTTTTTTTTCTCTGTGTGTTCGGAAACAATGAATCTTTTTGAAAAATTGTAGGATCCTCAACATATCAAGCGGAATTTATTGTTATTTGATAGGCTTGTTTTTTAGCTGAGTTAAGTAATTTTTCTTTTTATTTTGCTTTGCTCCATCTCTCCGTTAATATCAAATTGAAATTATACTGGAATTAATTTAATTTTCCAATTATCGGAGATCTTTTTGTTGAATTATGAAGTATCGGTCGTTTACTTTCGTTTTTATTTAATTCATCCACGCTGAACTCCGTAAGAAGAATTCTGTTATCAGTTGGAAGTTAGCATCAATTGTTTCATCAGTTCTGTTCTTCATGTTTTTTTTATTTTTTAACCACTCTGTCAATTTGCATGAGATTTTTTTACTACAACTCTCGTTAACCATGTGTCTCCTAAGCCTGCCGTAACCGCTCATGCAACTTCTATACTAGTGGGGCGGATTTCTGCCGGTTATTGTTCCGAAAGCGGGGAGAAGGCAGTTGGGCGAGTTGTCATTAAGGAACCTCTTGGGGTAGAGACAAGACATGAAAGACCTTCCATTCACAACTTCCACAACCCGTAGCAAGAAGAAATTGGGAAACGGGGTGGACGAATCTATTTCACCTATCCGTTAATAAACACACCTCCGTATGCAACTGTACTCAGATTTTGAGAACCCTCAGTGGTCAGAGGGTTAATAAATCTGTGACAATCAGATCTGAGATATATTGTTGTCAAGCTGAAAGCCCGTCTTAGACGAGCACAAATCTTCTAGTAGAGAGAGATTGAGAAATGATGAGAATGAAGGCTTAACGACGATAGGCCATACCGGTCATGAACTTGATCTTAGCAATTGTATTAACTTAATTTATGAATAACTTCATAACATAGCAATAAAGTTAAATTGTGTAGCATAAATTAATATAGTAATTTAGTTAAATGAATCTAGTAAACATTTGATGGAACTCACACACTACCCGATGTCTAGATATGTGTAATCTCGTAGAATCGGAAAATATTTTCATCCTGAGAGCATTGAACCGATATCGAAGAAAAAATTGGTATTCATGACCCGATGTTGTACAGAGGGTGTCCACACATTTTTTAGAGGATTTCGTTTCGATGTAGGAAAATTTCGTTTGCTTGGAAAATTTATTCTCACAACAATCACATTTTTGGAGCTGTAAAGTATAATTTTATACCTGAAAGTTTTGTTTACATGCAAAATGCCGCTTTTAAGGAAGCGATGGAGGGACGGCTACGTTTTTCTCTTTCCGAAGAGAGTTAATCTTAGTGAGTTATTTAAAGACTCTGTGAAAGTCATGATTTTTTTATATCTAAAGACACAATAGTTAAGATGGTTAATAAGAAACGAAAAAATCGTCCAAGTTTGGTTTCAAGTGGAAAAATTGTTTCAAATGCGTATCCAAGGAAAAAACGCAATTCTTCGAATATTGCAAATTTAAGTTCTTTAAAGTTAAAAGAAAATCCTAAAAGTTGAAGGTTCGTCGTAAAATCATTAAAATGATCATTATCAACAATAAGCAAAATTATCAACACTGATTCGATTCTCAAAAAGGCCCAAAAATCCAATTTTCATCATCTTTCTCCACGTCATATAGCTGAACTCAGAGTAAGCAGCAGAAGTCTTTGTGAAAAAAATTGGAAAAAATGTTGTAACAATAGATGAAACTTGAGTCTATTTAAATGACTGCAAGAAAAAGATACAATTTAAAATGATCGAAGAGGAGAAAAAAAACTTAACACATGTTTCAAAGAATCTAAAAAGGTTTTTTTTAAATAGTATTATGATTGCTGCTGCTTTTACATATAATGTCAAAATAAAAATAAAGGGAATAGATTAAAATGTTAAGATCAACTCCATATACATATTAGGAGCATATTTTATCCACGATCTTTAAATATGAAATAACACCTCTTTACTCCGGATGCCACCAATCAGTAGAAATGCAACAAAACAAAGCAAACAATCGTACATCACATTCCACAGTTAATTTCCTGTAAAAAATAGAACAAGAAACGAGTATTAAGACTATACCCTTCACTTATATTCCTGGTAAATAGTTCTGTATCACCCATGAGTTTCTGCGATTTTGGGCTTATAAAAGCCGCATTATCCAAACGTCGATCCACAAACCTTTGTGGACTTTGTAAAGTTGTTCAAGAGGAATGAGACAAAATACCTCTCCCAATATTACAAAAATGATTATTGTCATGGAAGTTACGATGTACAAAGACAGTTGAGAATACGATCTATCAAACTGAACATTTCAAACATAAAAACACTATGTAAAAAAGTTCTTAAAATACCATAAAAATCATCAAAAAATGTGCAAACACCCTCCGTATAAAATGAATATGCGTGGATAAAAGTCGATTAGATATAGGAATATAAATTTCACTGATATGCGTAAAAGAAATACCTGAGCCCAAACTGAATTTTTCTATGTGTGATATTTTCGAGTGTAACAAAATATTTACTTTTCAACAGAATTAAACTCAGTGTTATTTTAAAGGTGTCTGCAAATTTGTTTTCTGGAATATTTTATTTTAATGCTGGATTTGCCTCAGAATCAACCACACATTTAGGAAATCTACGGAGTAGACTAAGAAAACTTTCTCAACAGACGCAATGTTATATTAAAGCCGAAATTCAAATAAAGATTTCTATTTTTGCTTAACATATAATAGTTGAAGAATTGAACGACTCAGTTCATTCAAGGGAATGAACTTCACAGCGTTATTGAACTCCTAACATTACCCAACAATTTACAAACTGACAGGAAAAGAATTTATCACATTTTCCATGATTTTGTCTTTTCTTTAGAAGTGCTGTTAAAATAAAAAAAACAATAATTATAAATGTTATTGCATTGCCTTTTTGATTGAATATTCATTTTACTAATATATAAACGTACGTTATTGTTCTAAAATAATGGTGTTATGAACAATCATATTTAGGTAATTAGCAATAGGTGTCTTAAATAATAAAATTAAACATTTTGTAGAGAAGTGTATACCGTCGTGATGTATTTTATATCGCTGCACAAATTTTAGACATTGATCTCATAATTCAATCTTTGTATCCTAAATCTAAAAGCTTATTTTCTTCCACATTAAATAACAAGCGTTTTGGCACTGCATTCGCTGACTGAGCATTTCGTCAATTCAAGATCTTTTACTTTAAAAATTTGTTTCGCTTGTGTGTGAGTATAAACTTCAACAAGCAAATCACCAGAACCCAATAGTTTTACACATGTTACAGTATTAACCCTACCAGGATGGCCTTCTTAACGAGGAGAATGGCAGCAGATCCAAAAAGAATAGTTTTTTTTTGTCGAAACGCGTATAATAATGAAAGAAGAAAACATTTGGAAAAAAGAAAGCGTTTTATTGGTCATTCAAGGAATTTTTCATCAAAAAGTCAATAAAAATTTGTGTTCTGACGGCAACCGCCACCACCGATCCCGGTCAGATGTGGCAGATAACGTCTCTGGACATATCCAGCTTCACCTTGCATGCCAGTTGAGAAACATACGCTTAGACTCAACTTGGCTATCCTAAGTGATAAGACCTAGAAAATCCTCGATCCTTTCCAGTCTGATCACTTATGTGGCAGGAATTTGAGACAAGTGATGCAACGGAAACCACAGCGCATCGCCTGTCTGAAGTCTTTTGCTGGCTTCGAGAATCTGGAAGCAAACAGAACAGAAACCGATTTTCAAGGACAGTTCTCGCGTGCCGCAGAATGAGTGAAGTGGAAAGTAGAGAATGCATGGGAGGGTAAGCCAAAAGAATGCGTGATCACAAGGTCAGAGGTTCATGGTAAGCGTCAGACTTTAAAAAAATATGCATATCAGGCAGGGACGTGGCAAATATCTTACTTCTGAGGGGTGTGAGATCTTAAAAATTACGACTTTTCTGATGAACTTTGACGACTTTTAAAAGCAAATAGTTTTATGTTGTATAATATACAAGCCTACTCGTATTGAGAAGTATAATATATTTTCTATTAACTTTATTTTCAATTTTAAATTAGTATATTGTATTGCGTGCTAGATTTACTGTTGTACCATATACCAACAAAGAGCTTAGGAAGTAGTGAGAGAACAGGACAAAAAATTAATAATAGATAATAAAATATTTCATGAATGAAAATAAACACAAAACATTTATCAAGATAAACTTATTTTTATGGAAAAAAATAGATCTTATGGAGTTTTTCTTTAAAGAAAATTTTGGCCTACAGATTTATTTTACGGAACTTTAGTTCAGACTACTTGTTTACAACATCGCAAATGTCAATTACATCTCGATATGTCTTTAAGAGAAAAGGACAACTTTAATTGAGCGAAATATTCAGCAGTCATGTTCGTTTGAATATAGAGGAAAACGCTCTGAAATACATTAAATTCTCTTTCACAAGGTTCTGAAGAGAAAGGTTATGTTAAAATGAGATGAACAAATGTGAAAGTTAAAGATACAACATTCCGAAACTAAAATGTTACTTTTGCAATATCTACAAAATGCAAGCATTTTTCACTGAATTTAGAAGCATTTGCAATTCAACATGTAAGCATTTTTATTTTTCTTTAAAAAATTTTGAATGAGATTCTACTATCAATTTTACCGATGTATTTGACTAAGTATTTCTTTTTGCTGTAAATTTTGGGAAAAAATGTGAATCATAGTAAGTATTCTAATTATTCTATCGCTATTTGGTGATAAATTAAATATGGATTTTATCTTAATGCATATAATGTACAGAGGTGCTAAAGTTTTAACGAGACTATCATGTATATTATTTACATAGAACATGAAAGATTATAGACTTCTTTCATTAAAACAGTACAGTTAAAAATAGATTTTATGAATTAATATGCAATTTTTTGCGATTATTGCAAAGCATCTTAATTATTGACATAGGTTTTATAAAAAAAATAACAGTTTGAAGAAGTTACTGTGTTGTTAAACAGAAAATCTTCTCGTGGAAAGAGAAAACTAATAAATCTATAAATAAATTAAATTAAAAAGGACTGGTGCAAATACCCCATTTTTAAGTGATAACAATTGTGACAATTTTGATTATAATACTGATAACTTCATTGTGAAGAAACGTTTGATAAATTTAAATATCTCCTTTATCTTAACATACATATACGTATTTGGCAGAAACATTTTAAGAGAAAAAGATATCATTCCGGATTTGTAAAAAAGCCGTGCCTCCACATTTCAATTAAATTTGAATGATAAATTTAGTGTAACTAATTTAAAACTCAATCTTAAAATACAACCGCAAAATGTATATATTTTCTTATAACAATGTATTAATAATGATGATTAAATTTTCGAATTATATCACTGGTCAACGCTGATTTTTTACCAACGTTATTCCAGTGGTTTTAGGGTATTTCCGCGGTGCTGCTTGCTTTTTGACAGATTGGCTCTGGTTTTCGAGATAAATTTAAAATTATATTTCAATAGTAATGTGTACGCACCACTCAAATCGCATTGAAATTGTCTCAAATATACATCAATAATAAAATTAAATTAATGCAATAAATCAACTTAATCCTAAAGAGTAATCAATATATAAATAGCAAGATAAATCTATGCATAAATCACGTAAAATATATGTCAAATGTAAGTTAAAAAATAAAATTTATAAAAATAATAATTAAATAAATAAAGAAATTAATATCCTCAAATAAATAGATGAATCATAATGGTATGGTGAAAATACATCATGATGTTGCATTAAGTCCAATAAAATGAAAATTAAATAAGTTGGTTCAGTTACTTCATGGAAAAGTTTTTATATGTTTTCTTTTTACCTACTTCGCGTAAGGAAGTGGGAGTTTCGCGCGTTGGAGACTCTAACAGTAATCTTCCACCATATGTGTGTCCCCCTGTCTTGATATATTTTCCCCTTTGCTTTGATATCCTGGTAGACGGAAGTCTTTTTTTAAAGGTGTGTTAATTTTTGTTACTTTCTGCATTCTTAGCATACATTCTGAGCTAACAAATAAATATTCTAGCTTTGGGGCTTATTTTTGCAATTGTTATACTAAACAAAGAAAATAAACAAATTAGATATTTTTGAGATCTAAATAACCTCTTACTATGCATGCAATAAAAATGTAACAAACTAATTGAACTTAAGCGACAAAAAGACTGAAACAAAATAATCCCGCCTGGGGACTTCATTAAGTGCCACTCCTCGGTGTGTATTTATTTTTTATTTGTTACTTTAAAATGCAATTTCTAGTTGATATTATAGTTCTCTTTCTTTATTTTACTTTCGCAATGCATATATATTGACCCGCTATATTCAATCGACAAAATAATGTGGGAAGATTATGATGTTAATTAGAAACTAATAATTACGTATTGAAGGAATTTCAGATATTTTTGTCAACTTTGAAAAACTCTGAGACAGGAAGTTATAGACCTATTTCTATAAGATAAAATTTATTACTCTTAAGAAGGTGAATACTTAATAGCTAATGATATAATAAAGAGATTAAGTGAAATATTAAATTTTAAAAATTAATGATAAAACAGCCAGATTTCGCCAATTTTTAGGGCGTTTCAAGCACATTCGAGGTGATAGATATCAATCCATTTAATTAATTTTTCCCCTTGTTTCACATCTTACCAATTCGAAAATTTTCCCTCTGTATAGTGACCCGAAAAACTTTTTTGACACTTTTTCGGCCCACACCACTGCACTCAGGATTGAGATGTTGACAATATGCTTTATCTCAAAAACAAGAGCCAATTGAGTAAAATTAAAATTAGTTTGAAATCAGTAGCCTCAAAATACCCTAAAACCGTTAAAAATTCAATAGCAGCAAGAAAAAAATTATTTTTGTCACCCAGCGTTTTAGAAACAAGACAACTAAAAATAAGGGAGGTGAAAGCAGACTTCGAAAATAAAAGTTTACATTAACTTTTATCTCTAAAAATGATTTTATTTTTCTTTTTGGGATGTCATCAACCTCATATCTGAAAAAATTTCACGATTATGTTTTCTAATAATATAGATAATAAGAGAGAATAATAATACTAAAAATGATGATAAAATCATGGTCAAGAGAATATTGAAAATTACTTTTTACAGCAATGTATAAATGATTGAAAGTAAATCTAAAGGAATTGTTACTTTATTTGAAAAAAAATGTTTTATTTTTATAGATTTACTGAATATATACCAGATGCACTTCAACATTTATTATTATTTCTCTTATTGTTATTCTGTTCTGCCTAATTTTAAATTAAATATGTTTGGAAATGTTTTACATCTCAACGAAGGTTAATTATAAAATAACTTTTTCGAAATCACATTTAAAAATTTTGTTTGAGAGCAGCTAATTTTAAAAAAGATGAAACTTGCTCTAGTTGTAAAGCAATTTCAAACTTTCAGCAAACATCTAGTTTAAAAAATTATGTAGCAGTTTACTACAGAGCAAGTGTAGAAAAATTCTTGTGCAAGTATTGAACCTTGGAATAGCATACAAAAAATGACTGTCGTAAGCATGCCAAATTTTTGGTTCCACTCTATACTGATTCGGCAGATTTGGACTCTAAAAATTCAAAATCATAAGCAAGAATGGGAAAATTTAAGGTGAAAAGATGAAAAACAAGAATTTTGACAGAAACTGGATTTCCAATCATTAAATTTTTGATTTCTCTAATCGCTTGAAAAAAATCAGACTTTTATTTCTGCTGTTTGTCCATACATAAAACTTTTGACGCTTTCGAGGGAATGGAGGGCTTCGAAATTTATTTTGTTACGTTTACTGAAAACACAAGGTACGGACGTATTTAAATATTGAAAACACATTAAAAAATGAATAAGGGAAATGAGGGTAAGAGTACGCACCTAGTGGATTTTTCGTTATAAAAATGAGAATTGAAAAGTTAGATCCTCGAAAATATACTGAATCAGAGTTTATTAACTTAGGAAGAAAGGTACAAAAAGTGAAATATTTTAGCTTTAAAAAATTTACGAAACAAAAGGGGAAAAAATGACAAATGCGTACTCTTACCCGACATGGCGGGTAAGAGTACGCAGGGCGTGATGCCAAGAGTGTACGCACCCTGAAAATTTAGCAGTTGTCGAATACAAATGCTCCACCGCCTTCGTAACTGGAACATTTCTCATGCCACCACTCCTTACATAATCCACTCTGGATCCAATCTTCATCATATATGTGTTCGCAGCCTGGCGAACAACCTTTATACTAGAAATTTTTTGACTGCTAGAATTGCTTATAAGTTATGAGCTGAAAAGCGATTTTCCTTTCCGCACCCCCCCCCCAATTCATCTTTTCCCCATAGCTCCGTTACGATTTAAGATAGAAAGAAAATTTCAGTTAGGGGAATTATCACCTTATCATAACAAACTACTTTTAAATTGGCAGTTTTTTGACAGCAAGAATTACTTAGAAGTTATGAGCTTCCATCTGCCGCATTCACTTCCATTTTTTATACGGTAAACAAGCTGATATACCTGGCTTTGCTCCGGATTAAAATGCTTACATGTCTATTATTTTTAATGTAAAAACTACTATTGTATAAAAATTATAATACACAAATTCCTTTTCTTATCTGAAACGTTTTAAAATGAAATGAGAATATCAATTGAAAAAAAAAATAAAAAAGCCTTTTTCTCCATAAATTATTATTTGTTATATAGGTACTTCAAATTTTGTTAACAATTACTAAAGTAAAAGAAAGGTTTCAATGAATATTGTGAAACAATGAAATTAACTTGTTAATTATTCATTAATTTAAAGAATGAAAATAAATCAGTCATTAGTTGGTCCTGATATAAATTGTTAATCGTCTTCTTTTAAAATTTTCTTATAACATTCGTCAAGAATTCTGTGAGTTTATTCTGGCAACTATATATATTCGTATTATTCTTGTACTTCAACAATAAAGAATATTGTCACGAATTCTGTATAAAATTAATTTTGCAAATTATTTAAATGAGAGAAATAAATTGTAAGGAAATGAAATTTTTGTCATTGAAATGCTAATTTTTTAAAAATTTAATAAGGTGTAAAAATAGCTTCGTGAGATAATATTTTCCAAAGATATCGCGGAAAAATGCTTTACTTAATTTTTAATTAACTGAAATTGTAAGTAACTTTTGGGCTTTGAAATGTTGAAGTTGAACTTTCTATTGCATTAAATAAAAAATGTGCAAAGTCTGGTTGAAATCAGTCCAGTGGTTTAGGAGGAGATGTGGAGCATACATACATAGACACAATAACTTTTATTTAAGTTAAGATAATTATTAGATAATTACAAGATTAAGATTGCTGGCATATACTATGAGCCATAAAAAAAGTTTCAGAGAAGATATCGTCGCAATTAATTAAATATTTAATTTTATTTAAGTAAATAGTTAATTTTAATTATTCAAACAGTTAATTTGATAATTAGTTAATTTGACAGAATACTTTAATTTAATATTTAACTAAACATGGCGGGACCATGTTTTGTTTAATAAAATAATATAAAATAGCCAAAAACAATACATATTCAAATAAGAGTTCCCTTTATTCTTTCTGATATTGAAAATTATCTGCTTAACTTTAAAATTGTTTTGAGATTTTCTGCCTGAGTATTTGGTTTCAACCGTCGATGGAGATTTAAATTTACTGTTCAAATTAGCTGCATTCATATCCTATGCTTTAAACACACGTATTAAATTTGCCACTCACAATGTTTAATAATTTTCATTCTCTTATATGTTAAGAATTTAGTGACTATTATCTCTATAACTAGGGAGTTCTCTAAATAAGCAGATTTTAGTAGTATTTAAGTGTTTCATGTCATGTGATTTTACCATATGACAAAGTAATGTTCGCACAATTATATGGTAACCTAGATTAAATAAACTAATTTTTAAATCTAGAGTTGTTCTTCATTCGTGTCAATTTCTTGCTACTGTTACAGATAAGCTCGCTTAATGTTATCTAGGATATATTTGCACTGCTGAGATGTTTATTTCTTTATGACTCCTACCTGTTGAATGATTATGTGTTGAGATATAAAAAAAATTGACCAATGTATTGACAAATAAATCTAGCATAACCTTTTGAGTAGAATGATAAAACCTTGATATAGTAAGAAATTAAATGTCATGAAAACAGAATCACAGCGTAGATATTGCAAAGTGTGGAAACAACAAAGTCATTGGCTATGTCTGTATTGATCAATATGGAATATTTCAGTACTTTTGTAACATTAACGTAAAGGAATCTACCTTTGCCTTCAAGCTTGCCGAAAAGGATTTTTTGACTTGAAATACATGTTAAATTCACAGTTTCATACAAAATATGTGCAAACTTACTCATTGCTATTATCTCTAAATGGAATGTATTTATGGATACCTATTTCTTACAATAGTAACCCTCCGATCTTACCCCCAGAAATTACGTTCATTGAATGAAATGTAGTATTCTGACAAATATGAGAAAAATAAATAATTTTATTCCCAGTAATCAACATTTTATTGTAATATTCATTTACATACTTCTCCATATTTAACAATATTTAGTGAGATAGAAAATTTTCATATTTTCGAAAAGTATGAAAATCTGCTAACTGTTTATCACTTTTTAATGCTTAAAGTTTATATATGATTTAAGGGAAAGGAGGGTAAGAGTACACATCTAGTGGATTTTTCATTATAAGAATGAGAATTGAAAAGTTAGAGCCTCGAAAATATACTGAATCATATTTTATTAACTTAGAAAGAAGGGTGCAAAAATTTAAAATTTTAGCTTTAAAAAATTATATATTACGAAACGTAAGGAAAAAATGCCAAATGCGTGCTCTTACCCTACGTGGAGGGTAAGAGTACGCAGGACGTGAGGCCAAGAGTACGCACCCTGAAAATTTAGCAGTAGTCGCATAAAAATGCACACTGCCTTCGTAATTGGACCATTCCTCATGCCAACACTCCTTACATAATCCACACTGCATCCAATCTTCATCATATGTGTGTTCGCAGCCTGGGCATATTGTCCCCTCATTATTTGCCGAACTTGTTGAAGGAACTGGGTTTTCGATAGAATTCAGAATAAGTTTTTTCTTTGCTTTCAGGGCTTTTCCTTTTTCAGTTTTGTCCCCTTTTTTCTAAAAAACTCGATTGGCCTTTGTTTTTTCTAATTCTACCTTTTCCTTTCGTTTTCCTCTAACAAAACTTTTAATGGAGACGAAGTGATGATCTCAGATTTTTGAGATTTTCTTTTCCTTTTAGCTCCTCATTGTTCATGTCGAGGAAGTGGCACGATTAACTGGATACTGACATCTATCTGAGAAGTGCAAGGTGAGCCTTCATTCTCTTCAGGTGCAACTGCAACTGTGCAATCGTTATCTAAAGGTTCAACACTTACTAGTGAAGGAGAATCGAAACCCTCATTTATAATGTCAGGGTTGTTTGGCTCAATACCAGTAACACGGGAAGTTTTCCCTGTGAGTTGAACCCTGGATGTGGCTCTATAAGCTTTTGAAAAATCCCTAAAACTTTGTACAGTGTTATTGCTTTTCCTGGATTTTGTACGAGCCATTTTTCAGTTTCAGATGAATATAAAGCTTTCAAAGGGGCAAAGAAACATTTATCCAATGGCTGTAGCACATGACTCGCATGTGGTGTAAGAGTTAGAAAAGTTATATGAATCTCTCGACAAAACAAAACTGCAGGTAGTGAGCAGTGGGATGTGTGATTAAGTGCTATTAAGAGAACAGGGTCTTCTGTAGACGGTTTAGCATGCTTGACAAAATGTTTCAGCCAGTCTATGAACAAATGGGAATTCATGTAACCAGTGTCGCTGATCAAGGGCAAAGTTCCATTGGTTGCATCTTTGTACAAAAGAGGATTCATTCTCTTTAAAGGAAGAATCAATGCAGGCGGGACAAAATCCTGTAGCACTCATGCAGCATACAGCAGTGACTGTTTGACTTCTTTCTGCACAAAAAATTTTACAAACAGTTTTTTTGCCTTTTGGTGTTATCACCTTCGGTGTTCTATTGGGGACTGTTGAAATACCAGTCTCATCCATATTGAATTTTCCATGAGCAGGAAACTTTTTCTTCAGACAACAGCTCTTCAGATTATTATTCCAATCTCAGTTTTTTTATAATAATAATAATAATAATGATAAAATAAAATGCAGAGTTTTGTTGGAATGGCTGCTTCAAATTACAGAGCGGATAAGAGCAAGCATATCTGGTCTGTGCGTACTCTTAGACGCCGATGTATTGCTTCACTAAATCGTCCATAGATGGCCGTAAAATTCACTAAAGTTAAATTCTAACGTGGCCACATTGTTCAGAAGGGAACAAACCTCATAATGATATTAACTTAGAAAGTAATCATTAGTCCTTTATTTACAAAAAAAAATTAAAATTTCTTCACAGAAAAATTACATGCTAACATAACGAAATCATATCTTACCTGATAAATAAAAGACAGCAAGGATAAAAATAATAATGGCGGTCTCTTAAGAGAGTTGAAAACACACGTGTTGATATGATCACACTTGCTTCTGCTTGCACTGTTGCCAACAGGGAAAAAAATCCCTGCGTACTCTTACCCCCATTTCCCTTAAGTGTTTTTGTTCTGACGTCGAATTAACCAAAATGTATTCGAATTATAGACGATAAGAACTCCATTAAAATAATTTTTAGATATTATTTTGATAGAGAATTCAAGCGAACAGAGAAAACTAGAGAATTTCTGACGAATTTCAGTTAAAAATGTTCATTTTAAGCAAGTGCTATTACAAATAGAATCCTTTAAATTTCCAGGAATTGAAAAATATCCGGGTAATTTTTATAAGAATCTGAGGAAATAGGCAAGGCGTGGGTGGCAGTTTTTTCTGTCATTAAAAATATTCATACACACTCTTCCAAGAACATCAGCATCTTCCCTCTCACACGCAATTGCCTTCCTTTTCTAAACCAGTGGTTGAGATATACGTGTTCAGCGATATTGTTCTGCTGTTTCCGGGGCGAATATTTTCATTATGCCCGTAACTTGTGTTCAGTTTGTATAACCATGTTATTTCTGTTATTTTCAGAATGATGCTTAATATTCGAAAATTCATCTTATTTTGATACATCAAGCTTAATATACAATTAAAAAAATTTATATTCTGTAGGCAATAAAAATCAAATTTGTATTTTGGAAATCACGTTTGATATATTTGAAAAAAAAATTAGGTTGATTTTTTTTCAGTCGGCATATTTATTTGTTAAGATAACGGATTTTCATGCAATTGATTTCCATTTAATTATTTATCTTTAACATCATTATCGTAATCAGATATATGCCGATTCTAGAGAATTGTTTGATATTTAAAATAGCAATATGGTCTATGTGATCATCAATACAAACATAAACTATTTTTGAATTTGTCAATTAAAAGTCGATTTTGACTATTGCGAGTATTACATACAGCGGAATAGAAAATTTCTCCCGACAGCAAGCATAGTGTTGCCACTTTTGCAGTAAATATATAAGTTTTCATTTCGATAAATAAATTATTTCAACTAAAAGTCAGTAAATATTTCTCAAAAATACCAACATCAGTAATAAAATTTCTCGTTCTTTCCTTAAAACTGAAGTCAGATTTATCCAAAGGTTGTCGGCGTGCAAAAATAAAATATTACGTTTAATTACTTCATCAAATTCTGCGACTGATGGCCAGAATGCCAAATCATGAAAAAATCTGGTGGAAGCTTGCACCTCCTTCGCTACGTCCCTGATCTCAGGGCATGCACGAGTTAATACTTGAGGTAATTTGTTTCCATTATAAACTCAAAAGCGAATGGGCTCCCAAAACAAATGTCTCTATGACACAGTATATAATTTCCATTACAAACTCAAAATCACCATTAAATAGCTTTTAAACTAGAAACACAACAAAGCATGGCTAGAGAATGTTGAAACACTCTGATAGATTAGGTTATAATTTTGTATTTTGTGTCATGTGTTATCCATTCAAGATATTTCAGGCAACAACAAATCGAGTTATTATAAACTTAAGAAACGCGACATATAGTATGAATAAAAATGAACTAACCTGTTCATCACCTTCCGTGTGGCAGTACTCTCTTAGGGCACCAGGTAATGTTTGATTTTGAAATACGTGGTGATTTTCTGCAATATATTCCAAGTATAACTTTACATCCTAAAATAAATAATGAGCAAAATGAAATTGCACGTTGCAAATATACAAGGTGTTCACTCTAAACGTGGCCCAATAGCTAATTTCTAAACCGTAAGAGATAAACATATACTTCCAACTGGAAAAGGGTTTTAAATGGCGTAAATAATTACATTTTATATTATTTGATTCAATAAATGTACTGCTGAAAAAATACGAACTCTAAATTTTGTACAGACTCTTGTCCTATTACTCATATTTAGTAAAATATTATTGACACAAAACTGACCAAGTTATGAAGCTTTGAATATCGCAGACTTATACCTCTTTACACCATTATAATGGCCACTTCGAGGAAGCTCTTCCAATTACTGAGCAGCTCTAATTCAACACCGCCAATTATTTGCTTAAAAGTATGAATTTCAAAGATTCATAACTCCCATTTTACTAAATATGATTATTAGGACCGGGGATCTCTATGAAAATTTAGAGTTCGTTCTTCTTTCAGCAGTACATTTATTTAATCAAATAATACAAAATATAATTATTTACGTCCGTTAAAGTCCTTTTCCAGTTGAAAGTACATGTTTATCTCTTACGGTTTAGAAATTAACTAGTGGACTACGTGTCTAAAATGTACACGCATTATACTAAAAGCACAAAGAGAACTAATCATGATATACTTTCTTTAATGTACACGTGTTAAAAATCAAGACGTAAGTAAGTGTAAATCGTTTGGAACCATAAAAGTTCACATTTATGAAACAAATTGCATATAACAATAAAGTAAACAGGAAGCCAATCCAAATGATGGAATTCCCAGCAACTACAATTAGCTGCGTGGAGTGAGAACCAGGATACACAATTAAATCAAAGTTTTGTGGATCCAAAATTCTTCTAAGCCACATCTTGGAAAAATTAAGGATTCTCTCCTAAAGGATGTAAACAGCGGAAAAGGAAAAACAAATAGAAAAATTTGGATTTAAAAAATATAGGCAACTTTGGAGTACTCTCTAATGCAAAAAACATATATATATATATATATATATATAAATACTCTGTCCCAAAAGTTTATAGAATCTTGTATTTTGCCTATATTTTTTGTTGTATATGATGTATTTTGATGTAACTTACTGTATAGATAAGTTATGTCTATTAAATTGAAAAAACAGCAGTTCTACCCCGTATATTTAATGCCAATTTTTAAATCGCGGAATAAACTCAAATAACCTGTCCCAAAAGTTTATAGACAAATGCAGTTTTATGCAAATATGGTATCGGTAATCATGACGTCGATCTGGAGCCTAATAAATACGTTGTAAGGAAAGGAAAGCGTTTTCTGTTCTGCGTTTCAAGATGCCTAAAGCTTCGCAGCTCTCTAATGAATAAGTGAGTAAAATTCTGCATGTGAAATTACTCTGTAAGACTGTTAAGGAAATATTGAAACTTTTAAATCGTTCTAAAAGCATGATTTATCGTGTAGTAACTCGTAAGACGCCATATGAGCCAAAACCTCGTTCGGGAAGACCACGAGTGACGGATATTCACAGTGATAGACGGATACAAAGAATGGCTTCCAGTCAGAAAATGTCGGTTCGTGAAATTACTGGGGCTTCCCGGTTGCAAATCTCCATGAACAATGTTCATAGATGAATTATAGAATCTGGTTATATGATCCAAAAATGGCTTGCAGATCAAAAATCTCAAAGCTTCACATTAGTAAGAGATTACAATAGGCTCGTAATCATATGTCACATGGTGATAAATGGATGGTTGTCCTTATCAGTGATGAAAAAAATGGAACCTCGATGGACCTGACGGGAATATAAAATATTGGCATGATTTACGAAAAGAGCCCAGGAGCTTCTTCAGTATGCAAAGTGGTGGTGGATCTGTGATGGTATGGGCAACTTTCAGTTTCAACGGCCAAGTGTGTTTGGCCTTTTTACATGTCCGACAGAATTCTCCTAAATATGTAGAAGCACTAGAAAATCATCTTATGCCATTTGCAGAAAACATAGGGGGACGAAATTGGTAATATCAGCATGATGATGCTCCCATCCATACCTCCAATGCTACGAAAAATTATTTAAACTCGAAAAATATTACTGTTCTTGAGTGGCCACCGATGAGCCCTGATCAAAACCCAATTGAAAATGTTTGGGGCATTATGTCTCGGAAGGTATATGAGAATGGAGGGCAATTTTATTCGGTGAATGCCTTGAAGAGAGTCATTGAATGTGCATGATGCAACTTGGAACCAGAGATATTACAAACCTTAATTATGTCAATGGGAAAACGTGTATACAATGTCATACTGAGAAACGGAAAGACTTTAAACTATTAAGAACATTGTATTGAGCACATTTTGTTGAAATGTCATATATTCTATAAACTTTTAAGTTACCTAATAATTCCATTTTGCTGTATAATTGAAATACAAATTGCTATTTTTTCTAAATATTTCGTTGAATGCAAGTCGCATATGGTTTGAATAAACATATTTGTAATTGGTGTTTGTATGCTTTTCCGTTTTGATAAAACATATATTTTACTAGAGCCTATAAACTTTTGGGACAGAGTGTATATATATAAATATATCAAAACAAACATAGAAACATAAGACAAAAACTCACAAACAATCAAGACACAATGACAAAAAATAGATAAAAACCAAAATAAAATTGAAAAATATCATAGAGAGCCGCTCGTCAGGAAGAGAAGCTCGCTCATGATATTAATTTGTGCTTTTTTCTGCTAACGACAAAAGAAATCCGTTAAAAAATGCCGCCATCCCCTCTAAAAGCACAAGGCAATTAAAATGCCAATTATATATATACATATACATATATATATATATATATATATATATCTTAAATATACCTTATCTCCCCCAAGTCCTGCCTTGCAGCCTCAACGAGGCGAGGTGGTGGTACTGGGCGGAATGGGTGAAGTACATCGGGAGTTTAATCTCCTGGTAGGGCCACCCTGGGCGTGAAGGCTATTCCATAATGCTTAACTAATGCTTGGCAAGCACTGCAGAAGTCAGAAAGGAGGAGCAAAGTCAGACTTCCACCTTCAGGTGCTCAAGGCACTTGGTACCAACGGAAGCTTCTCATTTTCTCCTCTTGACCATGCTTGGTTTGCCTATTATTTCTAATACCGCATCGTCCGTCGCGCGGGTTAACAAGGGACGCGTTCGAGGCTTAGGAAGAGGGCCCAGAACTAAAAGTTTGTTGCAGTCTCCTAATGCACCTAAACGTGTCAAACATTTGATAATAATTCAGGGTAATATCAGCGGGCTTTGTACAAGTGCTACAAGAGCAAAACTTGACCAAATTTTAGATTTGGCTGCCCACAATGAGTGCAAATTATTGCACATCAGGAAACTAAGCTGAAACCCATCTTTCAACTTAAAATTAAAGGTTTTCATATATTTCGTAAGGATAGGCTGAATAAGGGTAGTGGTGGTCTGCTTTTCTTGGTACGACATGTTAAATATAATGTCATTGATTTATATCAATCTCAAAGTGACTCTAACCTGGAGATACAGAGTATTTCAATTAATTGGAATGGAGAACCAATTTCGGTTTTTAACATATATTTACTAAATAAATGGGAGAGGTCTGAGTGATGTATTATCACTTCTTTCAGATAAACAGACTGTGAGGGCGCTGTCGAACAACGGAGCGAGATTGGAAAGGAAGTGAGGTGGCGAAAAAAGACGGGGGTGATGGAGTCTAGGAGATGGAAAGAAGGAGATTGGACTGAGCTCATATTCTGAATGTGTTCTTTTAGTTTCATTTAATTAAGTATTTAGTTTCGTTTTATGTCGTGTTGTAATGTTTAATTGTGTCATTAAATGTCTTAAAAAGAGTTTGGGTGCCATGACATTTATTTTAGTATCCTACTAATGAGAGACAGATCACTGTCTAGTTTTTTTTTCCTTTTCAGATTTGTCCGCATGGTCCATAGAAAATTCAAAAAACGAAACTGAAGAATTATCAAGATCGGACAAGTTTCTTTAAGACTGTTCTGATTTTGAAGACGCGAGAAAATGCGCAAAAAAAATCAGGAGGATTTTATTTTCGAAATAATTTCCTGTTTCACAAAGAAAAGGTGTTGGGAGAGTTCGTTGCTCAACTGGCTTTACCTTAGAAGTATAGACCTGAAGTTTTAAAGTTAGCTCACTGTTCAGTATTTGAAGGCCATATGGGCACAAGAAAAACTATAGAAAGAATAAGATATTCCTTTTATTGGGTTGGAATATCTAGGGATATCAAAGCCTTTTGTCAACAGTGCAAGGACTGTCAGTTGAGGAGACGAATAAATCGTAAGGACAGAGTTCCAATTACTCCTGTAGCAAGGCCAGAATTACCTTTCCAGATTGTGAACATTGATATGATTGAACCTATAGATCCTGCTAGTGCAAAAAGTCACAGATACGTACTATGTCTGGTTGATCAGCACACGAGATGGGCTGAGGCACTACGACTGACGAGTTTAACTGCCAAAGCTATGTGTGAGGCTTTGCTAACAATCTTCATGCGCACGGAGTTACCCAATGTAATAGCATCTGATAATGGGACTAACTTCCACGCTAGTTTCACCCAAGAGTTCGAAAAAAGAATTGGATCCAGCACTAGATTTTCAACGCCATTGCAACCCGAGTCGAATGGGTTAGTTGAGAGATTTAATCAGACATTAAAAAAATGTTAAATCATGTCATTCTGGAAGAGCCACGTTCATGGCATACGAAGATACCGCTTGTTTTATGGGCCTATCGAGAAGTACCCAACAGCACGACTGGTGTAGCACCTTTTCAATTATTATATTGACGGAAGCCTGAAGGACCCCTATCTATTCTAAAAAGCACGTAGATGGCAGGACAAGAAGGTTTACAATTGGACACAACTTGACTCTTTACATGGAGAAATTAAAGAAACAGTTAAAAGATGCTACTTAAAAGGCTAAGTTAATTTCAACAATTCAACAAGAGAAGATGGCTCATCACTACAACTTCAGAAAATCTTTAACCCAGGAGATAAGGTTATAGTGCTGATACCTGACTCGAAACACAATCTCTTAGCCAGATGGAAAGGACCATGTACCATCGAATCACGGAGGAATGAATATTCCTTTGTAGTGAAAATGCCTGATGCCAGCGTAAGGCATGTGCATCAAAACAAAATGAGGGAATTTGTCGCCAGTTCTGGATCGGTAAATGTAATTTCCGAAGGAGAGAAAGAATTTGGTGACGTTGAAAGCACTCCGCTCATAGAAGACTCCTTTTGTCAGGAAATAAAGTCGATAACCTCTTCTGACCTGTCAGCTACAAAGCGAAATGAATTGGAGATTGTGCTTAAAGAGTTTGAACCTCTATTCAGTAGACCAGTGCAACCGGTCGCAATTGGAGAACATGTAATTGAGATTTTGCCCAATGTTACAAGACAGAAGCCACATTCTTACAGTGTCCCAATGTCTTACAGGAAAGAAGTTGACAGACAAGTGAAAGAACTATTGGACCTAGACTTGATTGAACCTTCAAATGCAGATGCCACATATTCTATAGTATGTGTGGCAAAAAAGTACACATCCATTCGAATGTGTATAGACTACAGAGCCCTTAACGCAGTGACAAAGGGTCCTAATTATCCCATGAAAGACACACAGGAATTGATTTTTACTGCGGGGATGGCTCAATGGTTGTGATGTCTAGATTTGTTAAAGAGATAATATCGAATTAAAATGCATGATGAAAACAGAGTTTTAACAGTTTTCTCTACGCATAACGGGGTGTATCATTGGAAGGGTATGCTTTTTGGCTTATCAGGAGCCTCGGGTACATTTCAGAAAATAATGAATAATGTTCTTCGAGGTCATTCTAGTTATGCTCAGGCTTACATCGATGACATTATAGTATATTCTAAAACATGGGATGAACATTTAATACATTTGAGGAATGTACTGCAAGAATTGGAAAATGCGGGATTTTCAGTAAAATTAAGAAAAAGTACTTTTACAGCCAAAGGATTACAATTTTTAGGTCATAAAATAGGTGGTGGTAAGCATGCCCCAGACGAGGAAACAATTGCAGCAATAAAACGGCTAAAAAGGCCAAAGACGAAAAAGGATGTAAGATCAGTCCTAGGCTTAATGGGATTTTATCGATCGTATATTCCTAACTATGCAGAATTTGCAACCCCTTTAACTGAACTAACCAAGGGGAAAAAATCAGGATATGTAAAATGGGGAAAACGTGATGAGGAATCATTTTGCAGGTTGAAAAAACTCTACTGTGAGGCTACGGCTTTAAATGCCCCTTATTTTGGAAAACCCTTTGAAATTCATGCAGATGCATCAGACTATCCGGTTGGGTGTTGTCTAACTCAGAAAGATGAAAAAGGGGATTATAAACCAATCACGTTTGTGAGTAAAAATATCAATAAAACTCAAAGAAACTGGGCAACTATTGAAAAGGAAGCGTATTCCATATCATTCGGATTTAAATAGTTTGATAAGTGGTTGCATGGGACTACTGTAGAAATCGTAACGGATCATAATCCTCTAAAATACTTAATCGAAAAAACTCCAAAAAGCCTTAAATTAACTACATGGGCATTAGCCTTACAACGATGGAGCTATAAGATCACTCATCGCCCTGGAATCTTAGACCAGGATGCTGACGCTTTATCTCGTCTGCAAACTAAATGATAACAATCTTGTTAAAATATGTTGTCATCGTGCAGTTTAACATTTTTTATTATTATATATGTAAATATTGTTAGAGATAAACTCATTGCAAATCCGTTTTCCTCTTGGCGGCGGCGTTTGAGGGCGCTGCCAAACAACGAAGCGAGATTGGAAGGGAAGTGAGGTGGCGAAAAAAGACGGGGGTGACGGAGTCTAGGAGATGGAAAGAAGGAGATTGGACTGTGCTCATATTCTGAATGAGTTCTTTTAGTTTCATTTAATTAAGTATTTAGTTTCGTTTTATGTCGTGTTGTAATGTTTAATTGTGTCATTAAATGTCTTAAAAAGAGTTTGGTTGTCATGAAATTTATTTTAGTATCGTACTAATGAGAGGCAGATCACTGTCTAGTTTTTTTTTTTTCCTTTTCAGATTTGTTTTTTAGATGGGGACAGCTCGGCTCCTACACAGACTATTCTCTTATGCGACGTCATGCGACGTCAGTACTAAAAATACCTCATGGGGTTGCACTGCCAATAACCAGAATGGCACTGAGTTACTGAACTTTGCTGATGATAGAGCTTTTATGTTTTAAAACGATAAATCACCTACTTATTCCTTCTATAGTTATACCAGAAACGAAGAAAAAGATGTTTCTATTGTTAGCTCTCATCTGTTTTCTAAACGTAGGTGGAATGTTCCAGATAATATTGGTAGTGACCATCTGCCTTTACTAATCGAATATAATTCATTATTAAAGTCGTGTGATACCATAAGGAAGTTATGAAATTTTATAAAAACCAATTGGGAACTTTATAGATCTGTTATTACTGAATCTATTGAGCAAACGACTTTCCCCGATGAATTGGAACCAAATAGGCTTTACTTTAAAGGGATTATTTTAAAAGCTGCCAAGGCTGCTATCCCAAGGGGTAATGTTAAAAATTGTCAACCTAATTATACACACAATTTGCCTATAGTTAAGCCCCTTATTATTAAAAGAAACAATCTTTCCAGGGAGCTACTTTTAAATGATAATAATTCTACTGGAATTGAACTAATTAGAATTAATGCAGAGATCAAGCGCGTCTATGCCTATCAGAGAAGAAAGAGATGAATTGAAATCTGCAAAGGTATTGATGCTAGAACTCCAGACACAAAATTATGGAAATTGGCCAAGGCTTTTAATAAAGAACAAACTCAAATTGAGAAAACTAATTTGTGTTTTTACTGTTGGCTCCTGAATGCCTTTCAGTGATCAGGAGTCAGCTGATGTACTTGGAAAGTATTATTGTCGAGAGAGCGAATTAGACTTTACGAGAGTTTACAAGAATATAGCGGTTAAGGCTAGAAAATTAGCACAATGATGTCGTAATGTCAAGTCGGTGAGTTCACTTTTTTATGTTCCTTTTGTATTTGAGGAACTTGAATGAGTTATGAAGCAACTTGACCCAAAGCCGGCCCCTGGTCCTGATGGATTGCACGGATTGATGATTACAAATATTGGCTCCTGTGGTTAACAGAAATTACTCAACATTTGTAATCACTCTTGGAGCATTGGGAGGTTTCCAAGGGACTGGAAAAGAACCACTGTGATACCTATTAGCAAAGTTAATAAACCAGCTGGATCCCCTGACAGCTATCGTCCTGTTGCCTTGACAAACATCATCTGCAAAGTTTTTGAGAAAATTGTGTTAAATCGCATTAACTTTCATTTCGAATCTCCAGCGGAACAATATGGTTTTAGAAAAGATCATTGTACTCAAAATCAAATACTGTTTTTTACACAACATGTGAGAGATGCACAAAATAAAAAAAAACGACCGATCATACTATTGCGATTTTACTTGATTTGAGAAAAGCTTTTGACAGGGTCTGGAGATATAAACTTATCCCCAAATTATGTGACAGATTTGCTATTGATGGTAAAGCGCTTTTATAGATTTATGATTTTCTGAGAAATAGTGTTTTCAATGTCAAATACATTGGATCTCTGTCTAGAAGTTTTAGATCATGACAGGGGATTCCTCAGGGCTCTGCATTGAGTTCTATCCTCTTTTCTTAATATATTTCCCGGATCTAATCTGTTATTGCTGGTAATTGCAGGATTGGTCTGTTTGCTGATGGCATAATACTTTGGTGTAGCGATTTAGACATTGATAAGATCGAATCCAGTTTAAATAATACAGTTCAACGTATACAGGATTTTGCTGCGGATCGCAAGCTTTGTTTTAATCCTCTTAAATCTGTAACTGGGTTCTTTACAACTATCAGACATTTATACAGATATAGCCCTAAAATCTAATAACTTAATGGTCACATCTTGCAGTGCGAGAAGAACCCCTGATACCTTGGGTTTGTCCTTGATCCTGAGATCACGTGTAATAAACGCATCGATTTATTAGTAACAAATTCTAAAAAGAGACTGAATATGTTGAAATTTATCTCCATCTGCGACTGGGGCGCTGATGCCGGGACTTTGCGGACAACTTATGTTACTCTTATCAGACCGATTCTGGAATATGGTTGCCAGGTTTATGGGGTTGCCTCAGATACAAATCTTGATAAGTTGGAAAGGGTACAGTTGAGTGTGGCTCGTATAGTCACCGGACTACGTGGTAGCACCCCGACTGATATAGTTCTCTATGAGGCTGATTTGCAGCCCTTGCGCTTGAGAAGTACCCCTAATCATACAAAATATTTTAGTAAACTGTTTAGTTATAATAATCAACATCGTACTGCTAACTTTTTAAAAAGTTGGCAAAATGATCAAGGACTGAGAAAGAGTAGTCCCCTCGGTCATGCTTTGAAAATCGATGCATTGCATTCTCTTGTTGAGTTTAATTCTTTAAAAGCTATTGCGTCTCCTTTAGACTCTTTGCCTAATGTGTTCTTCCATACAGATTTATTGACTCACACTAATAAATCCACACGACATCCGGAATATTTAAGACAGGCTGCTCTTGAAATGATCAATAATATAACCATTGAAGCTACTCCTATTTACACTGATGGCAGTAAGAATGAAATTGGGCATACAGGTAGTGGGGGATTTGTTAATCATGGTCGGGGAAGCTTCCCTTAAACGAAGAAATGCTGACTACTGCTCAGTTTTCCGCTCCGAAATGATCGCCATTGATATGGTTTTAGTCTTTGTTCTGGAACATGAATTATTCGGAGAGATATGGATTTTCTCGGACAGCCGAAGTGTTGTCCAATATCTTGATAATTGGAGAGATGTTAGTGACCGGAGTGTAATGGATATCTTTAACAAACTCAAAACCCTGTGCAATTCAAGTGTTCTTCATCTAAAATGGATACCATCACATGTAGATTCAAGATATAACGATATTGCTGATGGTCTTGCTAAAGAAGGTACTACCATGCCTCAGGTGTATGCAGAAACTTTGACCAAACTTGAGTTATACTCAAGAAGAAAGGCCTCTGTTAACATTTCTTGGAGGCATCCACCAATTCATTCATGGTATCGCAGTGAAGGAACGGGTGCTACTATACATTTTAAGGGTGATAGGAAAGATCAACCAGTTTTGGCTCGCTTAACATCCGGTCACTTAAAAAAACTCAAATTCTGTCGTGGTGATAAGAAGTTCAATATCTGCACAAAGTGTAACATGTTTGAGGCCACTCCGCAGCATCTACTTGACTGTGTTGCCTTGGTGTATGATGACCTGCATAAGCGACCGGATTTCGTGTTGGAGGTGATGAAGGTGAACGAGATTTGATCTGATTCAGATCAGAAGGATTAGAAAAAGAGGAAGAAGAATATCTTAAATGATAGAAAACGCCCACCAAATATCAAATCAGTAAACAGAGGAGAAGAAATTTAATTTAATTATCAATAAACTAAATATTTGCTGACCCAATAAATTATAATCAATTATTTCAGAAATATTTAAATAAATATGATCAAAAATTAGATTTAATTAAAAAATACTATATTAAAATAAGAGATTATGTCACGAAGTCAACTTGTGTCATCTTGACGAACTGTAAGGAGAATTTATTTAAATAATTGTGAATAGTATAATTTTTAAAAAAATCGCACGTTTCAAAACATTAACTATATGGATAACTGAAAATATAAACAACGCATAGAGCATCAAAATAAAGTCATTTAATTAAATGAAATCGCGATATTTTAATGTACATAGGTAAATAGGATATATATATATATATACTTCTTACCTTAGGGTTTTTTTACTCTATGAAATTATGCCCTTTAAATCTCCAGATAATGGAAAGATGGATTCACTCATTTCAGAGGAGCCCTGTGCTCGGTACTTGGTTGCTTCGGGGGGCCACCTTGGATCGTTATTACGTAACGCCTTTGTTCCATTTTTTTGGTGTAATGTCAAAAAAAACTTCTATTGGTTATAAAATAAGAAAATGCAGTGACTCAAGATGTAAAACAAGCCCCCTTTTCGACCCAAATCTTGTTTCCTCAGACCCTTCAACTAATTTTGGATGTGGAATGTTTAATGTGATATACTACCTAAAATGTGGTTTATGTGACATGGGATATGTAGGACAAACCAGCAATACCCTTAACATTAGGATTAATTCACATCGCTCCGATATTAAACATTATAATAACAAAGAAAAATTCAACATATAATTCAATCACTTCCAGAAGCATTATTTCAGCAAAGTTTGCCTATATGTGCTAGATATTATTCCAGATAAAAAAACAAGATCAGAAATGGAAAACTTCTTCATGCTAAAACTGAAAACTATTGCCCCATTTGGACTTAATGACATATTTCAAAATAAAATGATCAATCTTAACAACTTTTCAATACTAGCCATAACATAAACAAAAGAGGTTGCAGAGGTAGCGGTAAAAACAAGAAAAAATTATAATAGATTATCAATAGAAGAACTGAATTATTCGCTCTATCAAGAACTAAAAACAATTGAAAACGATTTCAATAAAAGTTTTAACTACAAACTCGTAAAAAATTTCATCTTCTGTATTAAAAATAAACTATGCCATATTTTTGAAAATATTCTATATTCTCCCAGAACTGATAATCAACGCTTTCTTCTTCTCTTCAATGATCTATTTGAAGCAAAGATTGCAAAGCTTCATAAGAAAAAGTCAGATCAAACCATTTTATATATGACAATTAACTCCAATATTCGAGAAATTTAAATTAAACTCTGTACTTAAAGAAAATGAAGGGTCTTCAATTATAATTCTTTCGGTAAAAATATAGAAACGAATAGAATTCAATGTTCCATGTCATTGCAATGAAGAAAAATATAAAAATTATGTGGATCCTTTTCATAAACACATCCTTACTGGCAACCTTAATATTATAGAAAACGAAGAATTAAGGTCGATAATGAATAAAGGTTCCAAATTTCGTCCTATTTTCAAAATTTCGTTAAAACACATTCTAAAAAGTTTTCTCAATGACCTTGATAATTTTTGCCTAAAAGTTGCTCATAAATTTGACACACCTGTGAAGTGTTTCACCGAATGGAAATGGAATATGTATTACAACTTTAAACACTTCATAAAAAGCAATTACAGACAAATCAATTCAAGAAATGAAACCTACGAATTCCGAAGTATAAAGGAAAGCATCGAAACTCTGCAACAACATTTCATTATAACCCCTATTGACAAGGCACCCGGCAACTACGCATTAATATGCAAGAAATTTTATCTTGAATTATTAGACATGGAACTAAAATCTTCAGAAACATATAAACAGCGTAAATCTAATATCATCACTATTAAGAAAAAATATCAGCCTTAAACAAAAAAATTGGATGCCTCAATGTAAATAACAACCTTCCGTATATTGTCATCTTTCCTAAGTTCCATAAACAGCCTATTAAATTTAGATACATTAATTGCGGTGCGAACACCTACATGAATAAACCTGGAATAATCTTCTCGAAATATCTCAACATGATCCTCAAGTTTTTTGAAGACAAAAATTTTACCTGGATAATAAAAACAATAATAAAGTTATCGAATTCCTTAAAAATAATAAAATAGATACAATAGAAACCTATGATTTTCAAGACCTCTTCACAAGCATCCCGTTAGATAAATTACAAGAAGTCTTAATGAATTATTTCTATGACCTAAAAAACTTTCTTAACATCCCAATAACATTGTGGAAAGATCTTACAAATTACTGTATTTACAATAACTTTATTTTCAATGGGGAAAATATCTTTCATCAAATTAAAGACATCCCACAAGGGACCAGTTATTCATCTCTTCTTGCCAATTTATTTCTACACTTTTTTGAAAGAAATATTGCTATTAATTCGAATTCAGTCTTTAGATTCATTGATGACCTCATTAGTTTTAACCATAAAGATTTCAATGCAACTAATAATAATCTGTATCCAAATGAACTTAAATTAATACAAACCAATAACTATCAAGAACCAGTTATATTTCTGGACTTAATTATTGATTGTCAAAATGCTTTAAAAATAGATATTTATGACAAAAGAAACAAGTTTAAATTCAATGTAAATAGATATATTTTTTGGAATTCAAATATCTCTTCTAAAATCTACAAAAACACTATCATTAATCAACTCATACGAATTAACAAAACATGCAGCGATAAAAATTCAATCAAGAAACAAATTCAGCACCTTATAAATAAAATTAATAGTAATGAAATTCCTACCTCCTTCTACGAACCTTTAATTAATGGCTTTAAGATGTTAGTAAAGGATTGCATATTAGAGCTATGCTGGCGCAGTTCTAATACTGTAGTAGGGTCTCTCAAGCCAGACACGTCTAATGTGATTACCTCGAAAACGCATCTTTCAGTCGTTTATTAATGGATTTCAAATTCAAATATTATTTAACACTTACCGTTTCCACCTTAATTTTTAATTACACACTTTTCCTTTTTTATCATCATTCCTTAATTTTTAAATACACCTTAATTTTAAATAACACCTTAATTTTAAATAACACCTTAATTTTAAATAACACCTTAATTTTAAATACACTCCTTTCCTTTTTCATCATCATACCTTAATTTTTAAATACACCTTAATTTTAAATACACTCCTTTCCTTTTTCATCATCATTCCTTTATTTTTAAATACACCTTAATTTTTAAATACACTCCTTTCCTTTTTTATCATCATTCCTTAATTTTTAAATATACTCTTTTCCTTTTCTCATCATATCTTTAATCTTCGTCGTCTTCTTAATGTAGATCGCTTTCATCTTTGTTTCCATCGATTTCATAATCTTCATCGAAACTCCCCCAACCTTAGAAGTTTGGCGCAAAAGAAAGTAATATGATATTTTGTAAACATCCGTCCCTACATGACGCGTTCCTTTTATTTCTTTGTCCTTTATCGCGTTGCCTGAATCCCTTGGTTTTATATACGTAAAATTATTTCTAATATTTGGTATTTTATTCGAATTCTTGGTTTATCATAATGTTCGGGGTAAAGGACAGTGTTTTTAGCTTTACGCCAGCACTGTTCGCAGAAAACATTATGATTTCACTAATTTTTTAGCGGTTCGTATAGATTTTACTTACCCTGATGAGCATCTATACGCTTTTACCGATTAACTACTGTCTCTCCATTTTATTTCAACATTTATTTATTTTCATGACATTGATATATATATATATATATGCACAAAAACAGAAATAGATGTAATAACCAGTTAAAAAGATAGTTTTAATCGAGGAAATACTTAAATCGAAGAAGTACAATTTCAAAAGTAAACTTTAGGAAAAGGACAAAATATGAAAAGCATAGATTCTCAAATAGATTTAAATATGAGAAAAAATAAATTCCATAAAATATTGAAATATTAGGAAAAACTTCACAAATGCGGTGAATGCGCCAATGCAGCAGTACACCGAGAAGTGAGAGATATTAATAAAAGAAAACATTAAAATCATGTTATGAAATAAAAACAAAAACAATATAAAAGAACAAAACGCCAACGTCCGGGACGCTGTGAGAAACATAGATTATAAAAAAGATTTAAATATGAGAAAAAGTAAATTCTATAAAAGATTGAAATATGAGGAAAAATCTTCACAAATGCGGTGAATGCGCCAGTGCAGCAGTACACCGAAAAGTGAGAGATATTAATAAAAAAAACATTAAAATCACGTTGCGAAAGAAAAACCAAAACAATAGAAAGGAACAAAACTCTCTTTATACTTGCTCTAAAACTGCTTTGGAAATTTTTTTTAAATTTTACTTCAAAATTTAATTTTAATAACTTTTCACAAAACTCAATGTTTTTTAAAAAAATACTAAATTTTGCTTGAATCATTGAAATACGATTTTCAACCTTTTACTGAAATAAGACAAGTTTTTTTTAACAACCTTCCTTTGTCATAAGTCGTAATCGAGTGTCATAATAAAAGGTTGCTTCGATTTACTTTTCTAACTCCTGTTAGAAAATCTTGATGAGCACTCCTGTTAGAGAATTTGATAATTTTTATTCATCTTATCCATGTAAACAATATTTAAAACACACTTTTTTATTTTTAACCATTTGCAAATATTGCAGTTGGTAATATTTTTTTTATCTGTTGCCGTATTAATGAGACAGTGAAATCATGCTAAGTATTTCGTTTGCATGAGTTTGTGAGAAAGTCAAGAGAATACATAATTAACCATTATTGAAAATGAAATGAAATGAGATAAAAATAAGTTTATTTAAAGTTGTTTTGAGCAAAGGTCTTAGTAAGGTCATGTTAGAAATTATACTCTGAATTGTGTGAAAACACAATATTCTAAATCTTTTCCATAGGCAAATTGAGATTTGTAAAATAACAGATTTGTCTTGCTGCTTTATGACAGAAAATATCTTAATTAGTAATTTAAAATATTGAGTTTAAATAAATGAATAAAACTTCAATAATCATTTTAAAATTAACGCAAAAACAATTTTACACAGTGTAGACAAAAACAATGTAGTAAAACACATGAGAACTAGGACTCCAAGGAAAGGAAACACTGCCTTTCGGAAATATAAATTTAAGTAAAGTCCAAATGTTAAATTCATGGCTCACAAATTAACCAATTCTAAAAAATGAGAAACTTGAATGCAATTCAGTATATCAAACTAATAATTCAGCTATTTGATTTCCACACTAAAATAACAACAACATTACTAATATAATAGATCCAGATATGTCTCTGGTAACGCTAGCAATACGTACTGAACAAAGTACATCAG
>BGPR01005825.1:0-62649 GCA_013235015.1 Araneus ventricosus
TCAAAGCTGCGTTGGTTGTATTTGCTGCGGTGAAGAAATAGAATGTGAGGAATCTCAATAATAAACTTACAACATTAATATATTACGACGAGTATTTAGACTTTGTTAGACCTTTTAAAGCAAGTAGACTGTCCTACACTTAATGATCCGGCCAATATTGCCTTAATGACATTGAAAGGCAAACTGCCTGGCTTCTTTTAACCTTGAGACTGGGATTTAAATGTATCACTGATATTAGCACTGAAGGAATGCCTCAAACTTCTGTCGAACGTTTTTTAGAAAGAATTGGCAAGCAGGTGTGCAGATCGACCTCCCCTTCCTCTTCTGAAGTGTTTGATTGTATTAGAAAACTTTAAAAACAACAAAGCCACTGTTGACGATAACATCTCTAATACTATGATCAGAAGGTCTCCCTCTAATGTTATTAACATCTCTAATATTATGATCAGAATCTCCCTCTAGTATTATTAACATTAGTATGATCAAAGAATCTCCCTCCCTAATGTTGGTAACATCTCCCCAAATAGCCTTGATCAAAAGTCTCCCTCTAATGACATTATCTCTAATATTTATGTTCAAGGGCTCTCCCTCCTAATGTTATTAACATCTCATGTATGATCAAAGAATCTCCCCTCTAATGTTATTAGCATCATACTATGATCAAGAATCTCCCTCTAATGTTATTAGCTCTAATATTATGTTCAAGGAATTTCCCTCCCAATGTTGTCAACATCTCTAATATATGATCAAGAATCTCCCCCCCTAATGACACATCACTTATCTAACTTTCTTCCAAGAATTTTAATTTTGGGACATTTCCCCAGCGTCGGAAAACAGCACTGTTGTCCCCATCCTTAAACCTGCTAAAGACCCTGCCCAACCCTCTGGCTACTCTTCTCTGTTGGAAGAAATTGCTGAAAATAGCTGGCCTCACTAGATTTAATGAAACATCTTACTGATAACAATACATAGCAATGAGCAATTTGGCTTTAAAGCCCAAACACTCTCTCTACTCATCAAGTCTCAGAGTAACAGAATTTATTTCAGCGAGGTTTGCTAAAACGAAAAACAGGAGCTGTTTCCCACTCGATATATCAAAAAGCTTTCGACAGAGTCACAGCAGGACGCACTCTCCTGAATTAATCTCTTATAATACTCCCACCTACCTTACTAAAGTCATTGACTCCCATCTCAATAATCGGAACTTTCGAGTCGAAGTTAATAACGAACTCTCCACTATTAAAAACATTGCTGCCGGCGTTGCTCAGGGCTCAAACTCGGGCCCATCCTTTTCAGTTGTTATATTAATGATATCCCTAAACAGTTCAACACCCTCCTTTGCATGTATGCAGATGGCACTGCAATATTGGCCAAAAATAAAAATCCAAAGTACATTCAGGTAGCTCTGAAGAGGCACATCCAAGCTCTTGAGGTCTGGTTTACCAAATGGAAAATTGCAATAAACGTCTCCAAAACTGAAGCAATCGTGTTTGACAAATTCTGGATTAATAATATGATTAATAAATTCCCACATGTAAAAATCAACAACGAAATTATTCCTTGGTCAAAGGAAGTAAAGTATTTAGGCATTATTCTTGATCCTAGGCTCACATGGAAGCCGCAATTTTTATCTGTTAGAAGAAAATTTTGGGCACAATCCAGAAAATTCTTTCCCCTTATTGCCTAAAATTCAAAATTGGATAGGGAAGCAAACATACTTATTTACACTTCCTATTTCCGTCCCATTTTGACTTATGCCGCTCTGGTTTGGAGATTCGCTGCTACAACTAACATTAAAATTTTTGAAGTTCTTCAGAACAAAACCATTAGATATATTTGTAAAGCCACTTGGTACATGACTAATACTGAAATTAATAAAGACTTAAATTACCCTTCTTTCCGTGACTTCATCAAAAAACTTTCTACTAACTTTTTCAAAAATTTTGATACGCATGATAAGGGGCCGTCCATAAATGATGTCACACTTTTTTCAATATTTTTGACCCCCCCCTTTGTCACAAAGTGTCACACTTCACCTTACCCCCTCCCCCCCTTGTCACATGTCACGCTATATTACATAAACATATATTTGCAGTTCAGAAACAAAGCACTACGTTATAGATCATATTTCCAATTTTATTTTTAAACTTTAATTATGTGTTTTAATGACATTTGTGAGCATAATAATGATTATATGTGTACTTATTTTGTATGAAATAAGATTAAGGTTTACAACAAAAAACCTAATTAATATACAATAGTAATAAAATATTAATATAAAAGAGCAATTGAAAACAGTAGTATTTTGGAATTTGAAATGGAATTTTATATATTTTGCTATAAATCTTATCTTTACTTTATGAACACAAAATAGTCTTAAACAGATTGAATTTTTTAAAAAAAACGCCTCAATAAGATCAACCTGTTTGTGCCACTGCCAGTTCTACCACCCACCCAGGTGGGGCGACGTATCTTTTGTTGGACATTTCAAGGGTGCGACAGGGGAGATTTTCTTCTAATGGTGAAGAATTTCTACTGCTACCATATTCTCAGAACCTACCCCGAATGCCTTTTTCGAAAAGAAAGGAATATAAATGAAAAAAACAATCACATGGAAGTTGTTTTAGCCCCGATTAAAAAAATACCCTCAAATTCTGGTAATTTCAAAATAACTTCAAAATTTAATCTGCTGATTTTAAATGTTTTTATGTTTAAATGTTTTTTTGTTACCCCCTCCCTCCCCCTTGTCACAAACTGTCACAATTTCACGAACCCCCTCCAAGCGTGACATCATTTATGGACGGCCCCTAATCCAGCTATCCAAGAAATTGGTTTTTACTCTTCCGACATTAAAATTAAGAGACCTAGAAATGTCTTTTTGTTTTAGTATTCCGAATTCATTCCTCCCCCTTCTGCACTTTTCATTAAATTTCTCTCTTGTTTACATTTCTTACGCAGCGATCCCTCAGAGTATTTTAGTATAGCCCCTCCCTCCTCTACTGTGATTCGCCTGGCCGACCTCCCCACTCCTCTCCTCCTCTGAAAACCGCTGAGAGCCACCTCCTGATTGGACACTGGAAGATCTTCTTATACTGCTCACTGTCTCAACGCTCAAGAACCTGTTGGTTCGGGGATTAAGCCCCCCCTTGGGGGGGGGGGCTAGGCGCCCCAGTAACCATCCTCTTATCTTGCTTCTTCCGAATTCTGACTCATTCTGGCAATCGAATGCGGCACGAGTTGGTTGGAGCTGTCAGTTCTCTGGCATTCCTCCGCTGAGCTACACGTTTTTTCGCCCCCTTGCGGATTTTCGACAAGCGAGAAGACCCTCCTGACTGGAGCTGTAAGATGGTCAGAGGGTTCCGGATTGACAACGGACAAGCAATTGGTGGATTTAAGTGAACCATTTTCAATTCGAGTCACTCGAATTCTTGGGATTATTGACTGGTAAGTGCAAGAATTTACTTCAGATTATTGGAGTTTATGTATGATTAAATCGAGAATTTGTCTTTAAGATGCTTGTCATCTATGCTCTTTAAGTAAAGTTTTGTTTAATTTATTCCTTGGGCAATTTTGTTTTAACTCAGTTTCGAAAACGTCAAAAATGTTCGAAGTTTTTTCTTTCTCGTATACGAAGTATACAAAGGGAAAGTATTGTAATTGTCAAAAAATTCGAACTCGAGATTTTGACGAATCTCTACTTAGAAAGTATTCACGAATCTCCACTTAGAAAGTATTGACGAATCTCCACTTAGAAAGTATTGACGAATCTCCACTTAGAAAGTATCGACGAATCTTCACTTAGAAAGTATCGACGAATCTCCACTTAGAAAGTATTGACGAATCTCCACTTAGAAAGTATACGAGAAAGTTTAGGGGAGACCACTCACGCTGGTTTGTAGTAGAAGTGGCGACCAAACAACTAAAGTTTCGATCATTTTAATGGCAGTTCGTTACATCTAATCTGACTAATTTAAGCAGTTTTACGACTTTTAGGCATTGCTTGGAGTTTTTCATTATGAACGTAATTAAGTTGCAGGCGAAATGTGTGTACATCTTATCTTGATTTTAATTTTGCTGATGAAAACACTAGTTCTGTAGACTAATATAATCTAAGACTTTGGACAGATATGACGAAATTAAGTTCCTGGTCGTGAAACACGTGACCCACAATGAATAACCTTGTAAAACAATACAATATCAAAGGTTTTTAAACTAATTTTCTGAGATTGAAAGATTTGTACTAATATATATAACTACACAGTCCAGTCACATTAATGTGACCACCTGTCAAAAGCCAGAATAACCACCTTTGGCAGAGCGGACCGCTGCGAGACATGCAGGAAGAGAGTCAGTTAGGTTTCTGAAGGTGTTCACTGGGATGTTGAGCCATGCCGACTCCAGTGCCGTGGCCAGCTGCGCTAGATTACGCGGTTGAGGATCCATGGCGCGAACAACCCGATCGAGGTGGTCCCACAGATTCTCGATTGGGTTTAAATCCGGTGAGTTTGCTGGCCAGGGGAGTACGGTAAACTCATCCTGGTACTCTTCGAACCACGCACATACACTGCGAGCTGTATGACACCTCGCACTGTCCTGCCGATGAACATCAGTCAGCATAGGTGCATTAAGCTACGAACACACGGGTCGGCTACGGCGAATTCGGCTGAGAGCTGAAAACGTGTCGGTGGTGTTCACACGGGGCGTTTGGCGAATCGTCGCTGCAGGGTGGCGCTGCATATTTGTCTTTCGTGGCCACATTCGGCGTTAATCTTTCTGAGTGAGTGATATACGTGGCTCAGAAATGGTGATTTATTTGAATGAAGGATTTATTTGAAGAGATCCCATCGACGAAAGAATTTATTGCATATAATGAATAAAAATTTCACAACTTATAATGTATGGAACTGTTTCAGAAAATTCTCAATTGAATTCAGGATAACATACATTAGTATATAATTTTTTGTTTTCCGGTGTTTCATATAATGTTCTCACAAATTAAAGAATATCCTATGGATATTCTGCTTATCCTGATAAATAGTAGGCATGTAATTGAATTTAAAATAATTTTATTTTGATAAAAATTCCATTTTGAGTTATTCTTAAACAATATAACAATTCATAATGGTCATTGCATTTGTTATTTTGTAGGGAAAAAAATCGCTTTAAAAAGTAAGCAATTTCATATTCTACAAAGGCTAGGAAGAGAAAAATTATTTTTCAATATATTTTTATTTATGATTCTCAAGTCAAATGTTTCAAGTAAATTAGAAAAATAATAAAATTTGAACATGAAGAACTGAAAAGGTTATGCCTAAAAGTTATATGCTAAATATTGTTCAACTGACCTAAAACATTAATAATTTTCAACCGGTTCATTAAAAAATATATATTATCTGCTTTTTTTGCAAAGTATAAATATAAATATATTCTGAAATTTGTTAAAATTAAGGAAAAAAATGCACAACTTTGAAATTCACATCAATGAAATGATTAGGACGGAGTCGCCGAATTTGGACCATCTGGACGTTGTTTACTGCACTGTGGTGGAGAAATAATTTTAACGAAAAACAAGTAATTGAATTTTTTTGTAGCTTATTTATTTATTTTCAGAACGGCGTAATTAACTTTTTATGAAATGGACTTTAAATTAGAAAAAGCAAATTAAAATTTAGCAACTTCCTTAATATCAAAAATTTGATTCGGACCTACATTCCTGATGATAAAACTGAGTACCAAATTTTATCCATCTAGCTATTCAAGTTTTGAGTTATAGTGTTCACATAAACGCGGACAGACAGACTTCCCGCGGACGGATTTTGTCCAAAATTTGATAAAAACCTACAAATTATGTAAGATCACATATACAAATTTCATCCCTTAGCTCTAGTAGTTCGAGGTTATCGAGTTCACAGACAGATACGTAGACAGACATAATTCCAAAATTGTGTTTTCGGACTCAAGATGTAAACGTGGAGATTCGTCAAATCTCGAGTTCAATTTTTTTAAGATTGCAATATTTTTCTTTTGTATATTTCCTATACGAGAAAGTAAAAAATTAAATGTTGATGCAAACTTGATGCATTTAATGAATCAGCGACGTAGTTTAATTAATGTATCAGTAAAAAATCTGAATATAAAGGAGTGCCGATGAAAAGACTATTTCCTTGAAAAAATAAACCGTCCCTCATATTATCGTAGATAAAATTTTAGCAAAGCATTTATTCAGAATATGACCTGTTAAAGATATTTATAAGACAAATAAAATATGAACATATCTTTATAATAAAACAACAGTTTAATTAGCTTTATTATCAAATAAAATGTATATAATTATCCTTCTAAATAAAATATTACATTAAAATTACAATTCAATAATATTTTCGAAAGTTATCTCGAAAAAGTGAAAAAAAATTAACTGATATTACATTTTCATCCTGTACAAATACAGACACATTCCTTTAATTATTTGTAAAAAAATCATAATATCAGCATAGCAAAATATAATTGATCGAAAAGAAACAAAATGTTTAATAATCTAAAATCTTATAAGTTTTTATTTAACTTTAAAGAGCAGAATCGGTGCTTGGAGCTGCCATCCGGGTAGAGCGAAAACGCTATCGTAGAAAAACACGCGTGAACACTGGCATTCGTTACTATGGGAGAATGCGACGATTTGCCGGCGAAACCGGAGCTGTTTCATTGGCGAAGGTTGATACGCGCGTGACGAGAACTGGTTCCACAACTTTGCCTCGCCAGTGTGAACAGCGCCATTAAAGAACACGGGGTCATGTGTCGCCTCACAGCCACAGCTTTCGCCGAAAACGAGGCGTCTGTTCGTGCCCTTAACCAGGCGTCTGCTGCGGAGGCCCATGCGCAGCAACGTTCGCTGAACCGTTGTTGAGGATACACTCTTGGCAGCCCCTTGGTTCATATGGGCGGTCAGTTTCTCAACAGTTGCACGTCTATTCGCCCGAACGCATCTCCGTAGCCTTCGTTCGCCTCTGTCATCTATAGCCCGTGGTGCACCACATGTGCCACGCCGCTCATTTTGGATAGTGCCATGCACGGTATACTTTTACCACGGCGGCACGCGAATAGTTCACAAAATTAGCCGTTTCCGAAATGCTTCCACCCTTGGCCCGAAAGACAATAATCATGCCCTTTTGGACGTCGGATAAATCGCTACGTTTCTGCATTACGCCAACGATTGAAATGCTTTACGATGCCCTAGGACATCCTTTATATACACACCACTGCACTGTGCTGCCACCTGTCTTCTGTGATTGGTTATTTCACGTTGACGTCGAAAGTAGGTGGTGGTCACATTAATGTGACTGGACTGTGTATTAACCAAGTGTAGGCAAAACTACACCGTATCGGGCATACGAGGAAATATTTTTGAACCATAAAACAGAATTTCAAGCAAAAAGTGTGTAGATTTTAAATCTCCAGAAGATATTTGTTGAAAACTGGCTTAATATACTATAATAATATTGTGTGTGTGTGTGTGGCTGGAGAGTATTGGCTTAAATTTATTCTTACTATACTTAAGCCTTGAGTTCTTTTACACTAAAGAGCCAAAAAAACTGGTACAGGCGTGCATATGTAAATAACGGATATATGCAACCAATCATCGTAACCCGATGCGGTCGGCAACGCCTATATAAGACAACAGATGTCTGACAAATGTATTAGATCTGTTCCTGCTGCTGCAGTGGCACGTTATCAAGATTTAAGTGACTTTGAACGTGGCGTTATAATCGGCGCACGAGAGATGGGACATAGCATCTCCGAAGTAGCGATGAAATTTGGATTTTCGCGTACGGATGCGGTAAAACATCAAATTTCCGCCATCGGTGCGGCCGGAAAAAGACCTTGAAAGACCTGGACAATTGACGTCAGACGCGAATCCTTAAACGAGACAGACGTACAATACTTCCTCAAATTGCCACGGATTTCAATGATGGGGTATCTACAAGTGTCAGCGTGCGAACTGTTCAACGGACCGTCATTAATATGGGCTCTCAGAGCCGAAGGCCCACTCGTGTACCGTTGTTGACTGCACTGCACAAAGCTTTGCTCCTCTCCTGGGCCCGACAACACTACCATTGGACTGTTGATGACTGGAAACACGTTACCTGGTCTGACGAGTCTCGTTTCCAATTGTATCGGACGGATGCACGTGTGCGAGTATGGGGACAACATCATTGATCCATAGACCCTGTTTGTCAACAGGGGACTATTCAATCTGGTGGAGCCTCTATGATGGTATGGGACGTGTGCAGTTGGCGTGATATGGGACCCCTGGTACGTCTAGAGACGATCTGACAGGTGGCAGGTACTTAAGCATCCTGTCCGATCACCTACACCAGGGGTCGGCAAACTATTGAAACGGAAGAGCCAAAAGTTACAATTTGCAAAATTTCCCAGTTTTTAAAGAGCCACTAAAATTTTTCGTTTCAGTATTATAGTATTTGCTTATATATATTTGATTTAAAATAAACGGCTTTAAATACGGAATAATATTTATTCATATAAAAACACAAATATAGATAGTTACATCAATGGGAGCATTGGCTTTGCATGCCTTTTGAAAGTTTGATTAAATCTGGCTTATAACCTGTTGTTTTAAGTTTCATGTACGACTCTAGATTTTTATTTGTTAGTTGACTTCTAACTTTACTTTTTATTACATTCATGGAAGAGACCGCTTGCTCGCACGAATATGTTGACCCGAAGATCGTCAGCACTCCATACGCCAACTTCTTCACCTCACTGTAGCATTCTGGAAGACTATTCCATACGCCGAATATGAGAGCCTTAACTCGCGGAATTTCTTCTAGAGCTGCCCACTTGTGCTGCGCGATGTGCATGCATTTCTGGACCTCCAACTCTTCCAACTTGCTCTTGAGTTCTGTGAACTTGCCACTCCACAAGTCTTTGGTTTTGAAATCCAGCAATTGCATTTGAAGCGATCCAGCATCAATTCCAAATGGCTCAATGCTGATCTCATTTGTATTTGTGTTGAGAGGATTTACTATGAACGCGAGAGTACTTTTGTTCGTTTTGAATTGCTCGAATCTCTCAGCGAATCCATCCTTCATGTTTCTTAAAGCTATGCTGAAGTAATTCGTGTCAATAGCTGCATTGGTCTCATCGCGATATTGCTTCAGATTTTTAAAATGAAGTAATTTACTGCTCTCCATGTCTTCAACGAAAAGAAGTAATTTTTTTTCGAAACAAACTACTTCTTCAAGCAAGGCGTAGGCTGGGTTGACCTTTCCTTGCAGTTTTAGATTTAGTTCATTTAGTTTCATTGTGGTATCTACCATGAAGTTGAATTTTTGCAGCCATTTGTCTTCTTCCAATTCGGGATGGTCAATGCTTTTTCATTGAGGAATGTTTTTATTTCACTCAAGCACAAAGCAAAATGTTGCAATGCGTTAAATCTGGAAAGCCATCGCACTTTATTGTGCAGAAGTAGGTCAGAAAACTGGCTATCTATTTCTTCAAGGAAATCTTTAAACTGGCGATGGTAGAGTGCTTTTGCCAAGATGCTGTTAATAATCTTAATTACCAGGTTCATGACCTCAACTATTTCGGCCGGAAATGTTTGGGCATAAAGCGCTTCTTTATGAATTATGCAGTGAAATGTTAGAATTACGTGGTTTACTTTTTTTTTCTGAAGAATTTATGTTACCCCTCTATGTATTCCTGTCATAGTTCTGGCTCCATCAGTTGTTATAGAAACGATTTTATTTATATCGATTCCATTGTCTTCCAGCATTTTTGCACAGCATTTGCTATATCTTCTCCACGAGTTTGCCCTGAGAGCGGTAGCAATCCTAGCAGTTCTTCTTTTGGACCTTGGGACGACATATACCTGACATAAAGGGTAACTTGTGCCGTGTCTTTTATGTCGCAAGACTCATCTATAGCAAGTGATAAGGCAGAAGTCAGTTGAATGTCTTCCACTTGCATATTAGAGTGGATCGAAAAATTTTTTTTCAGAATTTCAAAACCTACCTATGCGGAAAAGATGTTCTATGGTATGGAGATTAAGAGAAAAATAATAAAATATTAAATTAAAAATTTAATACCGCCGCAAGCGGGTTGAATTTTCGGAAAAAATGGAAAAATACTGAATTTTGATTATACGATTTAAAAAAAAATTATTATTAATCAAAACCTACTTATGCGGAAGTGATGTTCTATGGTATGGAGATTAAGAGAAAAATAATAAAAAAATTAAATTCAAAATTTAATATTACCGAAAGGGGGTTGAATTTTCAACAAAAAATTGGAAAAATACTTAATTTTGATTATTGATTATACGATTTTAGATTCGAAATAATTGTTTTTCTGCAATATAAATAACCAAAAGTGATGATTAATGAGTAATGAGGAGTATAATGTACATTGCAACATTTTGTGACTCAGCTCCCCCTTCCCACACCGTCAAATCAGTCCGCTTAAACAGCTAGAGCAGTAGGCAATCCCATCTTTTTTCTGTCTCCTACTTTATCCCACCCCTCCATAATGGTAGGAGTGGCATACTTCGTTGGAATTCCCCACGTCACACCGTAGAAAGACATAAAAAAGTTTTGCGAGTTGTACATTGGACCGATTTGGTATTCCTGACCTGGCGGCGCTGTTATCGTGTCAGCTGTCCTTCAGATGTGGTCATTATCTCAGAAAGCAATGTTTTTTGACGTTGTTGAAGGAAAATACAATTCGGCTGGGGAGAAGAGGTAAAGAACCATCTATTGTTCTCGGGTCATAAGGCGTATGACCATGACCAGTTATGGAAAAGATGGACTCTATCAATGGCAGACAAGAGAAGAAAAGTCATTCAGAAGAACACAGCTTGGTAAAGACCGAGCTTCTTGAATACATCGGCCAGCGTGTCTGTAAATTTCGAGAGCGCAAATTATTGGAAATAAGCATATAGTTTTTGTCATTACGTTGACAATGACATAGATGTAACAAAGTTGGTTGCGACGGAACATCTGTCAACACAGGTGTCAAAAGAGGTATTATACGTAACATGGAACTGATCCTGCATCGTCCACTATAATGTTTTGTGTGCCAGTTACACGCCAACGAGCTTCCACTACGTCATCTTTTCGCGCACGTGGATAGAACCACAACTGGAAGCAGAAGTCTGACTGGCGAAATAAGAAAATCGTTGGCCGGATGCGAGAAGCTATCTGTAGTTTCATCCACGCCAATAGAATACACGCTATGTGAAGTGACTAACAAGAAAGACTTAAGTACTGATCCACTATACTTAATGGAAATTTGTGAAGTCATAAACTGCTGACATTGCAGAGAAAGACTGTCGAAGATAAATCCTGGAAAAGTTTGCCACTCAAGGTGGTTTAGAATAACGAACAGAATTCACACGCTCAAAGTAGCTCACGAAAATTTATCCGAGGCTTTATTGACATTAACGACATTCATCGAAGAAGTCTGTGTGGTTCAAGATCAAAACGAAACCATAATTAATCTATAAGGCACAACATTTGCATCAATCAATCGTTCTATCGCGTTATTTCTCGAATGATTTGAAGGATTTCATAGACCCTGCTATTAAAAGAAACTGATGTGTTGGCCATCCAGAAAATGTCCTGATACCAATGCTAGCTGACGACAGAAATCACATAAGGGAATTAGCCTTTCGAAGAATTCTGAAAGCACGCAAAGTCATTGCCTACTGCTCTAGTTGTTTAACCGGACTGATTTGACGGTGTGGGGAGGGGGAGCTGAGTCACAAAATGTTGCAATGTACATTATACTACTCACTACTCATTAATCATCACTTTTGGTTATTTATATTGCAGGAAAAACAATTATTTCGAATCTAAAATCGTATAATCAATAATCAAAATTAAGTATTTTTCCAATTTTTTGTTGAAAATTCAACCCCCTTTCGGTAGTATTAAATTTAGAATTTAAATTTTTTTTATTATTTTTCTCTTAATCTCCATACCATAGAACATCTTTTCCGCATAAGTAGGTTTTGATTAATAATAATATTTTTTTTAAATCGTATAATCAAAATTCAATATTTTTCCATTTTTTTCGAAAATTCAACCCCCTTGTGGCAGTATTAAATTTTGAATTTAATTTTTTTATTATTTTTCTCTTAATCTCCATACCATAGAACATCTTTTCCGCATAGGTAGGTTTTGATTAATAATAATTTTTTTCTCCGTAGAAGAGCGATCCACCCTATTGCATATGTGTTACATTTGAAGACATTTTAGCAGTTCTATCTTGTACTGTTTTAGCAGATAATGGCAAATCTTTTATTTTTTTCATGATTTCTGCTTTGTTTTTAAAATCACGAAACAGTTCTTCAGATGCGCTTATAAAACAATTTTTGACGTACTCACCATCTGTGAATGGTTTTCCTCTTTTTGCAATTTCTAATGATACTGCAAAGCTTGCCAGATTTACATTATTGGAAGATTGCGCCCAGTTACTTCGCATGGAACTTGACTGTTGTTGTTTTTTTGTAGCTCTTCAACAGCTTTCTTCGTGCGTCACCGGTTGGATATTTACCAGCAAACTGGGTATGTTTTGTAGTGAAGTGTCTCTCTAAATTTGACTTCTTATTGTGTGAAATGAGACAAGTCGTAGGCAATATGTGTTGCATATGAATGCAAACGACTCCATCCAATCCTGATTGAATTCTCGGTTTTCTTCTTCAGTTCTTCTCTTTTTTTTACCAGATGCCATGCTGGCGGCGGAGCTGAAAAAATTATTTTTAAAAATTTTACTTAGCTTTCTAAAACAGCAACAATTTATTTACCATTATTACTTCGTTATCACGATCCTCAGATGTGTAATCTAATTCTCATGCTGATTTTATTATATTATAAGCGTACATACCTTTGAGAAAATAATTCGCTTCTAAATAGTATTCTTCTTGAAACAACAAGCGAATAGACACGCGAAAACCGCAAGCGATTAAATCAACACACATGCAACGTAACGTCGACCGCGCTATCCGAGGATGACTGACTGACAACACGTCTAGACTCTAGACGTGTTGTCTAGACTCTAGACGGTGACTGTTTGGGTGAGACGGAAATGGAATGCAATTGGCTGAAAGAAAACATGGTCACGGAGTCTCATCTCTAAGAACAAAACAATAGTTCAAATTTATCTCGTTACGGTCATGCTAAGCGTAGCGATTTGTAATTAACGATTATGAAAATAGAAGCTATTGAGAAATTAGGTACTTAAAAATATATTTTCTTATTTTTTAAGGGCTTTGATAATAAATTATTAATTTTTTCGTATGGAACTGGAGAGCCGCAACTTTACATCAAAAGAGCTGCAGGTTGCCGACCCCTGAACTACACTCATTCATGTCTATTGTGCATTCCGACGGATTGGGACAATTCCAGCAGGACAATGCGACACCCCACGCGTCGAGAGTTGCTACCAAGTGGCTCCAGGAACATTCTTCTGACTTTAGACACTTCAATTGACCACCTAAATCCCTAGAGATGAACATTATTGAAGATATCCGGGATGCCTTGCTACATGCTGTTGAGAAGAGATCTCCGCGACCTAGTACTCCTATGGATTTATTGACTGCCCTGAAGGATTCATGGTGTGAATTTCCTCCAGGATACCTTCAGACACCAGTCGAGTCCATGCTACTTCGTTTTGCGTCACTTCTGCGTGCTCGTGGGGGCCCGACACGATATTAAAAAGGTGTACCAGTTTTTTTGGCTCTTCAGTGTATTAACCATTGTTTGATAGCTTTAAAAGTGCGCTAAGTATTTTTGTAGGAAGTGTTTGTCTACAAATCAGAATTTTCGGATTTCAATAACAGTGTTGCTAAAATTGTTACGCATTGGAACCTTTTGCAGCAACGTTATCGAAATACTTTTTAAGGATTAAAATTGTGAGTAGCAAGTAGAGCGAATTCGCAGTCTGATTCGAATAAGAATTATAGAGCAGTTAAGCCTATTATAGGTGAAATTCATCGCACTATTATATGCATCAATTTCAAGTGAAAAGTATCGTATAAAAAATATGCAAATATGAAACTTGAAAAACTGAATTTGGAACAAGCTTTGCAGATTTTGAATATTCGAAAAAACTTTTTCTTCAGATTTCTTAGACAACTTTGGAGTTGATATTGGAAAACATGCAACTGTATAGGTAATTAGAATTCATATTCAAATCTTAGAATAAAACATGAGTGTTATTGTTGCAATTCATTTTTATACTGTGCTTTTGGAGATCGATGTTTCTGTAAATTAGTCGCAGTTGTGCAATCGAGAACTGTTCCATGGATTTTCGGATTCACTGCTCCGAACTTCTAGTCTGTTATGCAAACTAGCTTAAGATGTTAACTTTTGTCAGCAAACTGAACCTCCTGCAAATTTCGTAACGGACTACTTATGATGCAATCATTAAATCAGAACTACATCATTAGAATTTTTTGCTGTCTTGTTTTGCAAAAACTAATAACATGTCTAACTAATAACATGTCTTGTGCTATATGGTGTTTGTTTACATTAGATGCAAAAGTGAACAAATTACTGTCAGTCAGGCCCGGTCTTAGCAAGTGCGGGGCCCAATTGGAACAATTTTTGATAGCCCCGATTTCCCAGCTATCTTGCATCACAGCCAGTAGTTCATTAGCATTTCAAATAAATTTAATTAAAAAAATTAATTTACATTAATTGAAGTTTAATTAATTAATTAAATAAATTAAAATTAATTTTATATTTAATTATGTTATTTATTACATATTAAGGACCAATAATTAATTATGTAATTAATTGCTAATTATTAATTAATTATGTAATTAATTATTAGTTAATAATATATAATTAATTAAGGAGTCAAATACAGCATAAAAATTGTATTGGCTGACTACCAACGACCCTTTTTCATAACACTAGCAACTTCAGAATGAAAGAAGGCACAATTTTTATTTATGCTTGGTAAATCAAAATTACAGCAATTAAAAATAGAATGTACAGCATTTTTTCACTTAGTTTTAATATTTAATTTGATCTTGAAGCAATTTATTCTTAAGTATTTTAAATAAAAAAAAATTTATATTAAAATAAGGAAATACATTTCGTCGTTTAATGAATTTTTATAAGGCATTATTATAGGGACCAATTATGTATGCAATCACAGAAATTATGGTCTAGGCCAGGAGTAGACAATCTTTCAAGCCTCGTGGGTCAAACTGAAATCCTACACAATACGAGTATTTTAGTTTCTGAACGATTTAGGGGTAATTACACCATATTAATATATTTTTAAAAAATTAAGATTATATTTAGTTTAATATTTAGGTGTCTATAGTGTTTAAGACTTTAAAAATTGCAGTACGTTTTTTTTTCAACATAACTAATTAAAATAAGTTTATGCTTTTATTTGCGAAAGAAAAATTAAGCTGGTTTTTTCTGATTATCAAATAAAATAATTGAAAAGAAGGGCCGCAAATTTTTTGCAGTAGCTAAAAAATTTAGTTATTATTTTAAATAAGCTCAGTAGAGATTTTATTAAAATAATTACATTAAGATATGAATCAATAGAAGGAAAACAACGAAATTTTAATGTAGTAATTTGTACTCACTCCAAAAAAGTGGCAGAAATAAAATAAAAAAAATTCTATATACGTCGTGTCGTTTTTCATGATTTCAAGGAGCCTTCATCCCGAAGAAAGTCGAACAACGCTTTTGGTCGTGACTGGATAACAAACGAATTTACAGATAAACGCAATGTTGAAAGGGCAAGTTAAAACAGAGTTCGCTTAATTCAGTCAATAAAAGCGCATATATGTGTATGTGACTGTCTTTTTGCGTTCCACAAAACAGACCGCTGAACCTAGGCTTTTTTGGTAAAAAAAAAAAAAAAACCAAGACCAAATTTGGTACAAATATATTATGAAGGAAGGGAACGAGCGCCTCAGAGAGCTTTTCAAAAATTTTAATTAATTAAAAATTAAGCAAGAATATGGTATGTTTCAGTGATAAATGCAAAAAATATTATGACACAAAAAACGTTTATACACTGTTTTGTATTTCAAAAATATGTGTTTCAAATCTAATGTGCCAGTTTATTTGTAGGACAATTTTTCTCCTTAAATTTGAAAATCCTTTTTAAAAAGTTATGCTTAATTTTCAACAATAGTTTGCAATGCTGTAATGAAAGTCGTATCAATTTCATTGATTCATCAAATCTTTGAATCTAATGTTTCTCTTACGTTAAAAAACGAGATATAAAATTATTTTGTTTTGATAATAGTAATGTAAGACCTTCTTTTGTTATAATAAAAAAATACAGTCTATTTTCTTAGCTCTGCCAGTTTTATTAAATTTAATTTTTTTTAAACTTCAACTAAATTTACTTTCTTATTTTGATAAGTTTAAATTTTAGTTATGAACTTAAATCTATTTTTTCACCTAAAGCAGAATAATCCTCTCTGGAAATATATGACACTTGTTTATTTCTTATAATTAGGTTAAACAGTCACGTTATAAATAGATAAATAATTGTAATTTCAATCTGAACAAACCATCTCTTGCATGATCAGAACGAAAATTAATCTTCATTCAATTTTACGATTTTAAAGAGCCAGCCTAATTCTTTTTTTAACAATTCAATGTAAAGATCTAAACATTAATTTCATAAGATGAAAAACACACTGCCACAAAATTTAGTTTCAAGTATTGATACATTTCCTGTTCAGTGTTTTTCTTTTCCTATTATTATGTCCACGGCATTCAAACGGAACTCTTATTTCGCATCTGAACATTTGAAAAATCTGTGAACATGTATTACCCCCCTTCAGAATTGAAGAACAGAAAAGTCTTCATTTAAATATTGAATAATGTTTAATAAATAACTTTAAGGAGCACAACAATATACAATATTTGTAATTGTTCTGACGAACTAATTAACAACCTTCTATAATCAATATCGGAACTGTCACTAAATATCAATATATTATCAAAATTAGAAAATAAATCGAATGTTGAGGGTGGGATTATTTGAGATGTTTGTAAAAAAGTTGAACTTGCCTTGCTTACATAAAACCTAACTTCGGCGTTGTCAAGTGTAAACAATGTACTATCCGAGTGACAGAGTTGATTAAGTAATTAACGAACGTTTCCATCCCAAGTAAGATATTTTTGTAAAGTTGAAAATAGATGGTATTTATATGTTTTTTCATTTTCTGATGAATGTTGATGAGGGAAAGCTATTTAGAAGCAATTTCATATCATAAACAAAACACGACACGACTAGAAACAGATATACAGATTCAATACAAATCTACGGAAATCTCCGATCAGCTGTTATAGGCGTTCCTCTGTCACTTGACTATGACGACACGTGCATAAGGTCCATTCAGACGCGAGTAGCTCGGGGGTTATCTGATCGTGGATCCGCTGCTATAAATAACGCGGTAACTTCAACTGTTTAGCTCTTTCCTGTTCGAGAAAAGGGTATCTTGGCTGCTGCCATTGTTTAGTATTTGCTTCAAATTTAGACTGAACTACTGATATTTTTGAAGAAATGGCAATAAAATTGATCGAATTATGGATTCTTTGTTATTTTTCCAAAAACGCCAGTTGCTCAGAGTTTGAAATAAAGAATTTACGTTACTTCTGTAAGTAAAGATACTAGATCTTGCTTGGGCTGTAAATATTTCTTAATCCTTTATCTTTATAGTAAGAGGCAAATTGAAAAGAACATTTCTTAGCGTATTCTGTGACTATTATATGAATCCACGATCTTTATTTTCTTCGTCTACATAAGAGAAACTATTATTCAGTACAGGATTTTATCAAACTTAAATCGTGTTGTGTCGGTAAATCGGAGGTATTTTCTTCTCGAAATATCAAATTGATAAAGGTTATTAACATTTCTTTTTCTGGTTGTATTAATATAGATTACAATTATTTTCATTGTTCATGATTGATCGACTGACTTCGACAGTTCTTTACTCATTCTTTTGTCGTGATTTGCGGGAAAATCGATTGCTGCTGGTTATTTAGACGAAGTGTTAACATCTGAATGAAGTTAAATTGTTTTGTCTCCATACTTTGATATTCCTTGACAGTATCTAATACGAACGTAATGACTTTCATTTTATTACTTGTGCTCAAGTAACTTTGTAAATAAACTTAAAGTTGTCGTTTCGTGATGTTCACCCTAATTGTTTTTTTTGTTGTTCTTCTAGGATCATAGGATTATTTACATCATATTTCAAAACCGTACTTCATGGGAGGTATACCGATGCCCACCTGTTGCATCGTGATCCTCTTCACCCTGTGCTACCTACGAATTGCCATGGCTTCGGTCTCGTTCAATTTCACAGAAATAGAGAAATTCGCTAAACGTTGTCCTGAGCTGGATAGCTGTGTGAAGGAGAGCAGCAGGTGGTATCCTCTCAATATGAGAAACTGTGTGTGCGACAAAAGGTGCCTGGAGTACGGAGACTGTTGCATCGATGTGCCTGGACTGATTGCTAGGACTGGTTCCTCGGGACACGGGTGCTTCGAAATGAACCATCTCCTGAAGAAAGGAATGGGGGTCTACATGAAGGGCTCCTGCCCACCTTCTTATGATGGTCCCGAGGAAATCCGGACTCTTTGCGAAAGCAATGCAGTATTGGAAGTTTCGCCCGATCCTCTTGGATCCGTCCCGGCCACAAATAAGGTGACCGGCATGACTTTCAAGAACTACTACTGTAGCATCTGCAATGGCCAGGTTGGAAACATAACTCTCTGGCCTCATGAGCTGGTATGCCCTTCGATAACTAAATATCAAAAAGTTCAAATCAAGGATGTAGTCTACCAGACCCTGAAATATGACAACTCCAGTTGGGGTTTCTACCTTACTGGACCAAATGGGTCGGTTCATTACCACAACTGTGTACTCGACCCCATCATGCCCATAGAGCTGGAGAGCAAGATTCGCTTGTGCAAATCGGATCTTGTATCGGATTGCCCTTCTGACTGGGAGGATGAGGACACCAGGACAATGTGCAAGTCGTACATGGCAGTCCGGTTCAGCAATGACAAATTCAAAAAAGACAAATTCAGAAACCCCCATTGTGCTGTCTGCAACGGGAGGGAGGTGACTGATCGTTCCTGTCACGATGTTAAAGGAGCACAATATATACTTACCAAAATTGAGCGGCATGCTTTTTCTTTGTTGCTGGATGTCAGCGAGGCTGGAGGTGAAAATGTCGGAAAGAGGAAAAAATGCGATCCCGGAGATGTGTGGGACATGTTTTTCCATAAATGCCGAAGCCTTTTGTGTCTTCCAGGATACAGAAGACTGGACGATTCCTGTGTGCTTCGAGAAGAACCTGACTACTTGGTTACTGATAACGGAAACGTGGTTACAGATTCTAGCAGTGGCGATGTTCCACTTACCATTCAACCAGCAATGGAAGAAAACGAAGTCAAGTATATTCTTTCTGAGGATGTTGGCAACCCCCTTCAAAATATTCGAGGTGAAACTTATAACGTGTCTGCTACGAGTGACGATGAGTTGAAGGGTAATCTGAGCCGCGATTGTTTGTTGATACCCTTGAATGACGACGAATTTATTAAGTATCCTAATGAAACCATTTACGTTCCAGGATACGACAAAGTGTACGAGTCGACCAATTACCGTACCCGAGACGGCAAGACCTTAGTGTGCTCTCACTTTGGATACGCTTCGGATGAAAATAAGTTTTCTGGGGTTATGGGATATCTGACATTGACTGGACTCGGCATTTCAATGCTGTCTCTCTTCTTGCATTTCGTGATGTTCTGGATTGTGCCAGATTTGCAAAACTTTTCGGGAAAATGCATGGTCTCTCTTTGCGTCGCCTTGTTCTTCGCCTACGCATCCTACATCATTGGTGCGTTCACTTCTCTGAGTGAGTCTTCGTGCGCTCTTGTTGCCTTTCTCAAATACTACTTCTTCCAGAGTTCCTTCTTCTGGATGGCCGTCATAGCATACGACGTCTGGAGGACTCTGAAAATGGCCACCACTGTACTAAGAGTTTCCTCTGGTAAACAGTTGAAACGATTTATTATATATTCCCTCATTTCCTGGGGCATGCCCTTGTCCCTCACTGGCCTCTTGGCCCTGGTGGAATTCACTGACAGTTTCCCAGTGATCTACAGGCCTGGCTTCGCCAGTCCCGATTGCTGGTTCTTGAAAAGACGGTCCCTCGCAACATTCTTCTTCGGGCCACTAGTTGTGATCATGTTGTTGAACGTGATTCTGTTCTTCTCCAGTTCTCGGATGATCCTCATGACCTCTCAGTCTTCCGTCAAACAGCTGAGCCAAGCGCAAAGGCGAAATTTCAAGCTGTACCTGAGGCTGGCCCTGCTCATGGGCATGACGTGGATCGTCGGCGTCGTTGCCAGTTACGCAGACTTCCAGTCGTTGTGGTACTTGTTCTGCGTCCTCAACACCTTCCAGGGAGTCTTCATCTGCATCGCCTTCACCTTCTCGAGCAAAATTTGTAAAATACTTGAAAGACGGGCTGCGCACGATGTCCAAGCTTGCCGAGTTGAGGTCAAGTACCCACTCGGCTTCCACGGGGTCCGGATGCCTGACGAACAACACTCGCCTGCATTTGTCGATGGCCAAAAAGCTCTCCTCCAAGCTGTTGCTGAGACAGAAAGACTCGGCCTCAAGTAACTCCTGAAGCTGAATTAACACCTCCTGCCAAACCAAATCTCCTATATAAAAATTTACATACGTATCTTCAAAACTTGTGAACACGTTATGGCGACCATTATTCAGCAAGTGATGCGTTCCACATTTTTATGAACTGTGCTATTTTTAAAAGACGTGACTGATGGCATTTTACTGATATGACATTAGATTAGTTCCGCCATGGACAGCCATTATTCGATAAGTGATGCGTCCCACGTTTTTATGAACAATCAGGCTTTTAAATGACACGACTTTGATGGCATTTTACTATCCAGTGATAGGACGTTAGTGTGCACTGAACAATTACATTGATTTCAAGTTAATCATCTCTAATACTAATAAAGATGCATCCCTAATACTTAAAAAAATGGATGTCAGTCTGTGTGTGTGTGTTTGTTTGTTGGCGATGTACAGAATAGACCGTAGAACATACAGCTACAAAATTTGGCACCAGATATACTTTGGATGTTGAAGATGGGCACCTCGGAGCCGTTTTCTTGAAATTTTGATTCAAATTTAAATTTTTTAAAAATTAAACCAAATTTCGCCGTTTTCTGTCAATTACTTCTGAATGAATTGATGGACAAAACAAATTTTTATGTCATTTCAAAGAGCGAAAATTTATATTTCCAATGATATCAGTTTTAATATTGTGCAAAATTTTATGTAATTTTTATAAATTTTTAAAGTCATCAGAATCTTATAGGTATTTGGGTGCGAGAGTAAGTAGGAGGGGCCAAAGAGGTGTTTATCGACGTCACATTTCTCGGCGCGGAACATCAAAACAAACTTATTATCGATGAATGCTTAGGCTTAAACGATAGGTTATGAATGGTAAATTAGCTAAATAATAATTAGTTCTGTTTTGTTAGAATCATATTATTAGTAATTTGTTTCTTAACAGTTCATAAATATTAGATTTCTTACTGTGTGTGTGTTTTATAGTTGAAGGATTTTAGAACATTTGTGTGCATGTGTTTATTAGTGTTTAAAACTATAATGTAAAAACATTTTAGCCAATATTTTAATGTTATACTGTAGCTATTGAAAGGTAATGTATGTTTTTGAAGTTTACTTTGCATGTTTTATTCCGCAGAGAGAAGGATTAATCAGATGTATGCATGTTTTATACACAGAGAGTAGTAATTATCCGCTTCCCTTACACATTTTTTTGAAAAAAATTGCAAAAAATCATCACATTTTTTTATTTTATTATTAAATACAAGGAAACGAAACAAAACAAAATATGTTGGTTTTAAGTTGAATTTTTAATTTTTTACAGGTGTAAAAGCATTTAGTTTTAATATTAGTTTACTATCCCGACTTATCTCGGGAAAGTGAAAAAAAGTTAAATATTAGTCTTTGTATGATAGTTTTTGAAACAAGGGACAACACAAAGTGATACCTGACATTCTGTACACTGGTATCTGGTCTCTTTTCTTACTGGTTTACCTCTGGAATCTCTTTTACGGGAGCATAGAGTACACTGTCTCGTTGGATTTGATTTTTTTTTCAGTTGCAGGAATAACATCTGGAAAATGCCTTGAGGTTAACCTGACTAATCACTAGCTGAAAAATCATCGCTTTCGCTATCTTGCATCATCGCCATTATTTTACTTTTTATCAAAGCAACTATCCTTCCTTATACATTACTAATCCACAAGCCGACGTATACTATACAATAGGGAAACACGTGACCAGTCCCGCCAAAAGAACCGCGAAACCAATAAAACTTGGCAAACTGCCAATGAAAGCTGAATATTTCCTTTGATTTCCTCCAGGCCGAGTAAAACCGTGATAAAACAAATGGTACTGGCAAATTCTGCTTCGCCCGAGTTTTCTCGGGATAATAATTAACTGCAATATATACGAACCCGAGATAACTCGGGATAATCAGGCAAGCGGTTATTCTAGCATGTAAATGTTAGAATAATTGTTTTGCACTGAGAATGATAATTATTTCTAAGATACATACAATTTTAGCTTAGAATTTCACATTAGCTATTAAATTAAATTTTCACTTTTAACGTTTATAGATACTAAATTGTCTGTATAGAAACTTTTGTCTGTATGTGTTTCTTAGTGTCTAAAACTATAATGTTATGGGATACTGATAGATAGTACCTTCGAATGTTCTTGTTACATAAATCTGGGCAATGGGTTTTGATAATTTAAAAACTGTTCGTGGAATATTGTGTGAGACTGCACCTTCATATGCACTTTGCCGAAATTAATATACTTCTCAAGACTTACGGTTTAAGCCTCGGGAAACTAAAATTGCCAGACATAAATGTACCTATACAGACATTCCATTGACGTTTTCTTATGTCATATTACTAAAACAATCTAAAGCAAACAAGAATAAAGAAAAATTTAATACTAAACAAAAGAATTGTGTTTGAAAGTATATTGAATGCTTATATATGGAAATTTATTCAGTGGCCCAAAGCTTTTCTTTCTTGATGGATCTGCAGGAACAGGACAGACGTTTGTTTTTCATGCTTTTTCAGCAGTTGACAGTCTCCTTCAGGATCTTACAAAATGCCCATTCCATTTGGAGGAAAGGTTGTTTTACTCAGTGGAGATTTTCGACAAGTTCTACATGTGATATTAAGAGGCTCACGACCACTGACAGCTGCAAGCTGTTTAAAAAAAAACATTGTTTTTGGTCACGGGTGAGATCTTTTGACTCATTGACGATTATATCCCCTACTTCTGCTGCACTCAATTGTTTCTAAAGAAGCTTTAGTGTAAACTACATGGATATATTAGATTTTTCGTGTCTTGCGCATTGTTTTAATTGGCTTGTTCTGTGCTATCTTCTATTTAATTTGTCAATTTAATAGAATTTGAATAATAGTTCATTTGGAATTCTACGGTTTGATTCTGACAGTTTTGATCGTGGGTTTGTTTTGACTGTCATGCACATCGTTTCCTTTTTCAACATTTTTGGATTTTGTTTAGAACAGTGTGCTCTTCGCTACTGTTGACATTTTGACGAAGGAACGTTTGAGGTGAGAACATTGGAATTAAGTAGAAAACGTAGATTCCTCGCATTCAATGAAAAAGCGAAGCCACTAGGTTCCCCTCTTTGCTGAAAGCCAAGCCGCTGTTGTTTTTTAAAGTTTACAAAATTTGCCTGGAACCCACTTAGATGCCGCGCATGCGGAATTTTCCCTTCTCGGATGCTGCAGGCATAGCGTGCACGAGACACCATTAAAACGCTCACTACGCACCCGTAACAAATATTCTCACATCGCCAAACTGTCTTACTCTTGGCGACAAAAAGTCGGTGATCCAAAGTGGGGAGGAACGGCTGCGTACCCTAAACTTAAGTTTTACCCTAATTCTTTCTTAGTGTGTGTGTGCATGTTTGTTTGATAGTAGATAGATGCTAGATCCTGTATAGGTTAACCTGTAGTTTAGGGTGCATACTTGCATCGTTTTTCTTATGATTGCCAATGGAGAGCTTGGTGGTAAGAGAAGATTTGTTTCAGATGCACGTTGATCTTTTTATCAGTGCCCTGCGTGTATTGATCTTTTTACTGGGTATCGGGCACATAAAGTGAACTGCACATTGTTTCACTTGGTCTCCTGCTTGCTCACTTTGATTTAATTGGAATTTGCATAACATTTTGGTTTGAATTCTTCGTTTAGAATTTTCATACTTTTGATCATTTCTCAACGGATTTTCTTCAAGTGAGTTTATTCCGCAGAGATAATGATTAATCAGATGTATGCATGTTTTATAGGTGCTTATTTTTTTAATGCATGTGTATACAAACTTTTTTTATACACAGAGAGTAGTAATTATTCTAGCATGTATATTTTGTTTTGCACTGAGAATGATGATAATTCAATCACATGTTGCATGTTAATGTTATACTGTAGCTATTGAAACGTAATGCATGTTTTTGAAGTATACTTTGCATGTTTTATTCCGCAGAGATAATTATTTATTAAATGTATGCATGTTTTATTCCACAGAGAGGTGCTTAATTTTTTTTTATGCATGGGTGTACAATTTTTTTCATACACAGAGTAGTAATTATCTGTGCATGTATATTTTGTTTTGCACTGAGAATGAAAAGGATTTTTTGAGTTTTAATACCGATATAAAATTACTTTGGGTCAATTATTAATCTGTTAAATATAGTTTTACTTCTGTAAAAATGGCGGACCAACTGGTCGCCGTAGGCGACTAGTTTACAATAAAATGCAAGGAAACACTTCGCCCTTTCGAATTAGTCAGATATCTTGTGATATTATATGCGTTTATACAGAGATCTGATTTTCAATAACTTTTTTGTATATATATTTTTTACATTGGACAAAAAACAGTGATGTATTTATTCCTTTACTCTAAATTTTAAAATGATAAACTCGTATTTTGCACTGCATTTTTTTGGGGTATATTTTCGTTTAGTGCTTCCTTGAAATGTGTCGAATATTATTTTAACTTTTTCAGAAATTTGTATAAAATGTAGGTACTTCCAAATTGTATAAATTATGTTTTGTAATTTTATTGTAAAATTTGTCGGGTATATGAAAACGTTCCTAATTTGTTTCGTGTAGACTGTACTTGCATTTAAATTGAGATAAAATTCGCCATTTTATTCTTAATGTCTCGCTATTCCAATCAAAGTTATTGTTTATTTTTGGCTAGCTTTATTATTTATTTATTTATTTAAAGAAAAGCACACTACAGAGAAAACTCCATTTACAGAGTGCTGACAAACACACAAAGAACAAAAGTAACAATGAGTAAATAAAAAAGAAAAAAGAATATGCCTTAGAAAGCAAAGAGTAGAACACAGAGGATACATAAAATCATAAAACTTATGCAAACGTATATATAATTAGAAACGAAAACACATAATCACAAAACTTTAAGACACACTATGGCACCAAAAGCCGTATTTTTTTAAAAAAAATTAAGGCTCATTTCCAAAAGGCACACACTTGAGATTAAAAAAAAAATGCAACACTTAAGATAAAAATAAATCAAACACGGCGCCAAAAAACTGGTCGAATACATAAGAACACGGAAAATCAAATAGCATAAAAATCTAAAATGTTGCAGAAAGGCAAACTAAAACATATCATGTATTTAAAAGATGCAAACATTTCGATTTAAAAGCGCCAAGAGAGAGCCAAAGATTAAAAATGTCGAGTTCATCAGAGAACGTGTTAAAAATTTTATAAAACCTATATAACGAGAACATGTTAATATAATTAAATTTTGAATATAAATTTGGAAAGGAACTCTGGTTTCTTAAAAATCTGGCGGGCACAGTGAAATCTATTGAGCTCAAGAATTATAAGAATTGCTCATCTATTTTTAAGATGCGAAATAACCTGAACTCGCATCTTTTAGTCTATTTGGTTTAAATATAAATTGTAACATCCATGTTTATGTAACGAGTAATTTTATGTGAAAGATTAACGTGTCCTTTTTAAAATGTATCTAGTCGCACTTTTTAATCATGGACGATTTTCGTGTCTGTGTACGATATTTTTAGGGTACAATTTTCAGAACTTGCGCAATTTTTTTTATTGGCGAGTAACATGACTTAGATTTCGTATATCAGTTTACATTTCGTGTGCTATTTTTATGTGTATAAGAAGATTAATGTCATTATCTTGTATATAAACTTTCTTCACCCCCACGTCATAGGGCAATAAACTAATTTTCAAAGTATGGTTTCTGTTTATTTCTTGTAAGCTCACTTTAAACAGCTGCAGAAAAAGTTTCATCAATTTAAACAATACATACACAGAATAACCAAAACTGATGTTTCAGATTAAATTATGTTTAAACTAGCTTCTTCCAATTTTTTTTAGCTGTCCAATTTTTTTTTCTTGCCCAAAACTGAAGTCCGATTTTCAAGAAATCTATTTTTTTTTTCGAATTGTATGGAAACGTACAAAACTAAACTTATTTGTATTAGACATTAAGCCTAACAAATTATATACCGACAATGGGTTTTGTCCAAATCATTAAATACTGTTGAAGGAAGTTAGATGACCGCTTCTTTCCAACATAATCTTTTACCATACGGGGAAAAGGTAAGGAGCAGTTGCGTGAATATTAATTGCTTACTGTTTTTGTACATTAAGCATCTCCTAATGGTCCTTAATCATTTGACGATTGCAATACTTTCTCTTTGTATACTTCTTATACGAGAAAGTAAAAATCGTCCCTACAAATTCTATTATGTTCATTAAAGTCGCTTGACTCTTAAACTTACCTAAGCCCTTGGCGTTATTAATAAGAGCTTTCTTTGCGTGGGGGGGATATATCAGTAGGGGTACGCGAAATTTAAAAAAAATTATTGAAAGTGAAAAATTTTGGGAAACGCTGATATAGATCTTGTCGTTTTATTGTTATCGTGTTCATGTGGACAGAGAAGACAAATTTCCCATTGACGGATTTCGACGGTGTAAATACCACACTTCAACAGTCTAGTTCAGAGCTGTGGAGCTGAAGGCCGCATGTGGCCTTTTTGAGTTTCTTATGCTGCCGTAACGATTTATTTACAATTAGCCATTTATTTGGAAATAATAGACTTACCTATATTATAATAATAATTACAGAACAATAGCCCTTAAGATTCTGCCCGACTGCCATAATTTAATGAGCCCTCTTGGTGCAAAAATTTTCCCCACCCTTGGTCTGGTTCGTTGCGTTTTTACTTTCTCGTATACGAAATACACAAAGAGAAAGTATTATAATCGTCAAAAAATTCGAACTCGAGATTTTGACGAATCTCCACGTTTTAGACCTTCCTGAGTCCGAAAAACACAATTTTGGAATTATGTCTGTCTGTGAACACGATAACTCGGAAACTATTAGAGATAAAGAGATAAAATTTGGTATATGTAGTCTTTAAACATAATTTGTAGGTTGCTATCAAATTTTGGACAAAATCCGTCAGCGGGAAGTCTGTCTGTCTGTCCGCTGTCATCTGAACACTATGACTCAAAAACTTGAATGGCTAGATGAATAAAATTTGGTACACAGTTGCATCGTCATGAATGTAGGTCCGAATCAAATTTTTGATATTAAGGAAGTCGCTAAATTTTAATTTGCTTTTTCGCATACTTGTAAAAATTATATCTCATAAGCCCTTTGGCTGAGATAAATAAAACTTGTTATCACGGATGCTAATATTAATTATAGATCTGTGCCCAACTTTCATCTCAATCGATTAAAAAACAGGTGTTCAAATTTCACATTTGGTTCAAAATTGCGAATGTGTGTTGGCGAGCGTTTCGCTTATTTTACTCAAGTTAGTATGGTTGGTGTTTCACCTTGGCGGTCTACGAAGGAAATTGTAGCGAGCCGCAAACACGCGCTTCGGAAATTATGGCAACCCCTGAAACGAAACTTCGTTCTGCCATTCTCCAGATTGAAGGTATGGTGAAATGTGTGATATCTATAGTAAGAATTCGTACTCAAAAGCGTTAAATAAAGTTATGGTACCTCAGCGCGCGTAAAAATTGAGAACATACGCAACTTTTTTGCAAAATATTAAGTTTTTGGGAATTCATGAATTTTATATGTTTCATTGTAAATCACCATTCATAATTTTTTTCTCAAAATAACCAGGCCTTGGGTAAATACCCCAAGAATATTTACCTACCCACTGGGTGTTTACCCATCCCACATTACTGGTCGTATGCGAGAAAGTTTCGGGGAGGCCACTCCCGCTGGTTTAGTTAACGTGTTCACAGACACAATTCCAATAATGTTTTCGGACTGGGAATTTTTGACGATTACAATATTTTCTGTACGTACAATATTTCGTATATGAAAAAGTAAAAATGAATGTCTTCGAGTAGTGATATACATGAAAGCATCGTTTATATATTTCTTATTTATACGTCGTTTCATTACAATCCCGATTCATTCACTGTAATGATAAAGCACTTCGTTTATACAAAGCACAGCTTCGGTTAAACGTCGTTTTCTCCCGTTCTAAAATGTGAAGATTGCCTCTTTACTAGTACGTGAAATACGATAAAGATATCATGACCTCGAAATGATTCATAATTGATGAAGTAGTATGCAAACAATCAATAAGAAAAAATAAAGCAAAATTTATAAAAGAAAGCAAAATTTAAAACTGGAACAAGAAAAAATTTGATTATCATACAATAAAATTAAAAGAACAAAAGAATTTAATTGTAAGAAGACATGAAGTTAGAAAAATTACGACAATGTTTAAGATGCGCGCCATTGCAGCAGCAAAACAAAAATCAGAGAACAATAGACAGATATACCAATAAAGCCAAAATTAAAAAAAGAAAGTAATACAAGCAATCCTAGAGTAATTTGAAGTAAACGAAAAGCAAACAACAGAACAAGGAATCTATTCTAGTTCACTTTATCAAGGGCTAAGAACTATTCGAAATGGATACAAAAGAATATTTAGGAAATTTTCTGTAAGAAGCAGGCCTATTTTAGGCTAAGACAGAGCTTCTCATAGCCCGAACTCCCCAAACAGAGGAACCCAGGTAGCAAATCCACAAGAACAAACATCAAAAGAAAAAGGAAATAACATTAACAACGCTAATAAGACGAACAAAATATTAGCCATCAAGCTTAATTAATAAGCTTTCATAAGGTAAAGTCAAAAACTTACCCCATGAAGGAACAAGCCAGAATAAAACATGCAACATGTGATTGAATAATTATCATTCTCAGTGCAAAACAAAATATACATGCTAGGATAATTGCTACAATCTGTGTATTAAAAAAATTGTACACCCATGCATAAAAAAAATTAAGCACCTCTAAAACATGCATACATCTGATTAATCATTATCTCTGCGGAATAAAACATGCAACATGCGATTGAATAATTATCATTCTCAGTGCAAAACAAAATATACATGCTAGGATAATTGCTACTATCTGTGTATTAGAAAAATTGTACATCCATGCATAAAAAAAAATTAAGCACCTCTAAAACATGCATACATCTGATTAATCATTATCTCTGCAGAATAAAACATGCAACATGCGATTGAATAATTATCATTCTCAGTGCAAAACAAAATATACATGCTAGGATAATTGCTACTTTCTGTGTATTAGAAAAATTGTACACCCATGCATAAAAAAATTAAGCACCTATAAAACATGCATACATCTGATTAATCTTTATATCTGCGGAATGAAACATGAAAAGTAAACTTTAGTTCATAGGATTTCTTGCCATGTCACTTCTTTCCCTCTTTTTATCCTTATATTTATCAGAAATCTTAAACTCACTCTGATGCTGTTTTTCGCTTTTATTTGTTCTTTAAGGGTGATATTATCTGAAAACAGGCCTATTCTGGACATCTGCAAATTTTCATGTTGGTTTGTTGATTTTTTACCCTCTCTAAAAAAATGTAAATATTTATTGCAATTTAAATAGTCTAAAAAACTTCACACCTTCTAGACATTCATTTTCATATGCCTCTTATATGGGTGCATTACCTTTTTTAATAGTAAGGCACTCAATTACAGGAATTTCTTGCCACATCACTTTGTAACGAAGAAGTAAGTTTCAGGTTTCTCCCCCTTTTTATTCTTATTTCACATAAATCTTAAATTTTTCTGTTCAAATTAACTGTGTAAACGCACTCGGATGCTGTCTTTCGCCCGTGCATATGAAGGTGTAGTCTCTCGCAATATTCCAATAACAGTGTTTAAATCATTAAAACCCACTGTACCAGATTTATGTAACAACATTCGAAGGTAGTTTCTATCAGTTTTTACATGCTACAATAATTACTACTCTCTGTGTATGAAAGATGCATATGTCTGTGGGTGTCAGGGATGGCCAACAAAACACTGCTTCTTTAAAATGAAAAGATTTAATGATGATTTCTAATTACAGTTAAATGGCTTAATAAATGAAATGATTAGCTATGAATTAAAATTAAATGAAATTAGCTATGTACAGAAAACAAGAACACAATCAACTGTAGCTGCAGAGTTACACATCTTTACGTCTTTAGAAGTGTCTTTTGGAGCAGGCGTCTTTTTCGAACATCCCGTCTGGATGTCAGAACGTCAACTGACAAGTTCTCCTTAGATCCGCTAGACGCGCGGCGGGAATGACGTTGGCTGCCGTCAGCCTGGCACCACATGTCTGACATATACACAGGATCTGGCATTAATCTACTATTAAACAACATACACACACAATAAAAAATTTAGTATCTATAAACTTTTAAGAAACAAATTACTAATAATATGATTCGAACAAAAAAAAAACTAATTATTATTTAGCTAATTTACCATTCTTAACCTATCGTTTAGGCCTAAGCATTCGCCGATAGTAAGTTTGTTTTGATGTTCCGGGCGAAAATGTGACGTTGATAAACACTTCTTTGGCCCCTCCTACTTACTCTCGCACCCAAATACAGTACACTCTCCATTATCCGTGCTCATTCCGGTCTCACAAAAAATTTAAAGAGAAACATTTTCACGCTTATCATACATGTAAAATCGAAGTTGATGTACGATCGAGAGATTCATTCCGAGAAACTAGTGAGCTTTGACGGCGGAGGCTAAAGAATTGTTTTTTTTTTTTCTTCCTCCACGTGCAATCCCTACCGGTTCAATCCCTAATTTTCCGAGAAATGAATCATCCACTTCTTGCTAGCCCATTCTCGTACGAACACATTTCTACCTGACACGTCATTCTTTAACTTCTTCGTCTTCTTTCTCTTTCGCACGTGTTCCTTTAGTTTTTGTGTCTTGTTTATCGTCAGTTAGTAGCGTGAAATTTTTTTTTACTGGTAAAAATGAGTGGTGTGAAAGGAGAACGAAACGTTTTAGATGTTAAACAAAAATTAGAAATCATTCAAAAACTTGATAATGGAGAATTAGCTAATACTGATGCAGAAGGTGAACTAAATGAGGGAAATACAATTTCTCATTCTGCTGCTCTACATTCTGTGGAAATTTTGTTGCATTATATGGGGCAAAGAGGATTTGATTACGGTGACATTACTCTTGTTCGTAAAATATGTGTCGATATACGACAAGAGATGAACAAACAGCAGAAAAAAACACATTACAGATTTTTTAAAGCAGTAAATGTTAAAAGGAAAATTCCTAGTTTGATGTTATACAGCATGCAAATGTAACTAATTTTTATATTTTCGTACTGATGTTGATTTTTTTTCTTTAATAAAAAGGAGTTTTCGGATTATCCGTGTTTTTCTATTGTCCATGCGATCCCTCCCGTTGATTAACCCGGATAGTCGGGAGTGCACTGTAACTATAAAATTCTGATGATTTTAAAAATTTATAAAAATTACACAAAATTTCGTACAATAATAAAACTGATATCATTGGAATGATAATGTTTTGCTCTTTAAAATGACATAAAAATTTTTTTTGTTCATCAATTCATTTACAAGTTATTGGCAAAAAACGCCGAAATTTGGCTTAATTTTTAAATAATTTGAATCAAAATTTTTAAAACACGGTTCCGGGGTGCACATCTTCAGCATCCAAAGTATATCTGTGCCAGATTTGGTCTGTTTTGTACACCGCCAACACACACAGACATTCATCTTTATTAGTATTAGAGATGTGGCTGTTTTTGCAAAAGCTTACAGCAAATTTCATTTGCTGCATTGTTCCAATATCAATAATTGCACTGCGAGTAATCTGTTGCGAACAGATTGGAGTGGGATTAAATTTGGACAGCACACATTACACATAGTTTGTACACTTTGCAATCGTGAACTGGAAATCCGTGAAATGGTAGTTGGATTCAGATTTCGTAATTGTATCCATTTGTTATTACGTCAACGCAGATGATTTATTTTGGAATATTACGTTATTGTATAAAGTGAAAATAACTTTATGTGATATTGAGGTATCCATATATTTATTTTGTTGATAATTATTCGCGAGTTTTAGAAATATAAAAATTAGTTCGAATTTATTATGTCATTTGAAGAATAAAAAAAAGTACTGGGTCATCTTCAATTTTTGACAGAAAGAACCGAGGTCCTGATTTAACTCGATCGTTCAACATTTCTTCTGTTTTTAAATTTATTTGTTACGCAGTCACGGCTAAATGCGTTGTTCGAATTCGGCGTGAATGTTCCTTGAAGTCTTTAAAAACGATGCATATGTAATAATTTTTGATTCCGTTTCAGTTTGGTGGCCCTTGTAAAGGTTTCAGTGTTTGGCATCATTAACACATTTGTTATTTTGATAATGACGAGGCATTTCATTGTAATTTTTTAATATTGATAAAAGCAGACATTTAATTGTAATTTTCTGGACACTCATAAAAGCAGACCGATGTAAATGATTCTCATTAAAAAAATAGTAGCTAAATCGTTGCCATGAAGAACAGGTGGATTTTTGGACGCGACATCTATTCCTCACAGAACTACAAGTTTTCAATTATTTATGAATGAATTCATATTTTCTTCAACAAAATGGAAATCAAAATGTAATTATACTTCCTGTAGTACACCTTTCAGTACATCTTGAGTGTCTTAGTCTGTTACATCTGACGGATCTGCACAAACAATATAACCGATTTTCGATTTTTTAATAAAAAAACAAACACCGTTTGTGTAGACAACATTTTTTATTAATATTGTCTTTACAGGAAAACAATCCATTATCCAATAATGATCTGTTCATAAAAACTCTTTCAATAATCCGCCAACCAACAGACGTCTCGAGAAAGCGGTTGTCGGTGATTGGCTTAAGATGATGAAATTCAAAGCTTCATAAATTAGTAAATTTTAGGTTCGATTAGACTCTCTTCTGATCCGGTTTTTTTTTTACCCGGTTATTGAATTTTTTTAAAATCAGTTGTAACCGGTACGAAAAAACCGGTTTTCGTTTAAAACCAGTAGATTTTTCCCATTCCTACCTTCAACGAGTCGGACTCGCACGTTGAATTATCGCATTTCTAAAATTTCATCTAAAATTCACTCAAAGACGTTGTCCTTCAATACAAAAAATGGATACATTTCAAGTGTCCCATGTAGAGGTCATCTTATCCAACGGGCTAACTGGGTTGTAGCCCAGGGGCGCCATTGATCCGAAGGCAGCTAAAAATTTACAATAATAATATTATTTTCATGTTGAACTAAAATATATATTTAAATTTTTTTTAATATGTTAAAAGTAATGAAATGATTAGAGGTTGTCACTAGACACTCATCGATTTTGTAATTTTACATAAATATGAATATATTATCTCAAAAGTGCACACAGAAACTCAGAGGCCATTAGGGCTGCAGAGCTGCAGCACCCCTGACATTATTTTTTAGACTTGTATTTTCCGTTTTGAATCTTATTTGCTTACTTTTCCACTCTCGGAGTTCAACGATTTACGAAACTGAAAAAGTAATATTTTTTTAAAAAAAAAGGCATAAAATGAATCCAAACGAAGAGAGAGACGCAGGTCTGAGCTGCAAAGTAATCCCCCCCGAAATCCGTTCACTGAGCAGAAAATCCGGAATGAACTCTTTCTTCCTTTAGCTTAGACGGGCTACGGGCTGAAAGTCAACACAGCTCTGGCTGGCACGGAGACAACTGAACGAAAGAAAGATGCTCTTTTTAATATATTTTTCTTTTTTCCTCACTCTCACACAAGTTGCAATCTCATTGGCTGTTTATGAGTTTCGGTTCGTGTTGCGACGGTAGATTCAAGCAAATAATACTATTCTCAAACTTTAAATTTTTATAGTATTTCAGTAGAAAAAGGAATTGAATATGTTTTAGCTTAAAAATAAATTTTCTGTTTATTTGATATTCATTTTTGAAAGAGTTATCGCGTTGTGACGTCCCCCTCCCTCCTTTACGACCTTTGTCACGACAGAGACGACCACTCAGCGAAGCCCCCGGAGCGACGCAAGAGGAGCGTAAGTGGGTAATAAAACGACATAGTGACTTTTCCATACATATACGTTTCCGTACAAGCCATAAAACTGTCCATCTAGGCTCTTTTAACACACGGTTTTTGCGACTGATGAAAACAAGTTTCGGTAGTATCTTCAATCGTGACATTTGGCAAAATTTAATATTCGAAAATCATGGGATGATGTTTCTTCGCATATATTATACTAGCAATACGCGCACGGCGTTGCCCGTGGGATCGTTATTTCAAGAATATAAAAAAAATGCCCACATACAATTACATAAATAAAAGTTTTAAAAACGAAATCAAAACAGAAATATATATTATTGAGTTGGTCCGCCTCTTTTTCCTCTCGACCGAGTACCGTTAAATCCAAAACAATGTTAAAAAATTACAATGTGATATTTATTACACCGCAAGCAAAGTATGAAAGGCAAAGAAATAAGTTAAGACGCGCTTAAAAATAATAATCGAAGTAACCGAGTAAATAAACCATCTCCTCGCAGAACGCGAAAGTAATGACGTCACCCTGGCCCTTCAGCCAATGAAATTGCCCGCAACGTTCCGGAGACTATCGTGGGCGGAAGCTTCGCTAGAGGAAACATATCGTTCAACTACCAGGAAAAAATTAATTTAAAAAAAAACTAAAAAAGATATTTTAACCATTCTCCTTTTAAATCCGACAGAACCGTTGCAGTTATAAGCTGAAAAAAATTGAAAATAATAGTGTTATTAGAAAGTCCGATGCGACAAATTTAAAATCAAAACCAACATTTAGACGGCAAAACTGACTGATTTTTAAAAAATTCTCAAAATTCAGTAATTTACGATAGAAATTCAAAACTAACTTCATTAGAACGGAAATCGCGTGTTCTTTCCGATGGTCTATCTATTTTTGTCGTACAATTATTCGAAACCATTCTATTGAGAAATTAGTGCGAAAAATCAACCAAAACAACACAAAACATTAAATAAAAAAATTTCTAGATTAAAATTTAAAATTTCGGCTTCGAGGTGCATTCAGCCACCATTGCGACTACCTGTGTACCAAATTTCATGGCTGTAAGTGCGATAGATTCGTCTGGACATCGCAGACAAACACACACACACGCACGCACACAAACATTGCCTTTTATAAGTATAGATTAGCTGGATGCTAGGAGTTGCTCGGTCTTCTTAGCAACAAAACTTTATGGGTGACTAGAAACGGAACTATGTTACATAAAAACATGCTATTTATACAAGACTGAAAAATATGAATTTAATGAAATTTGAAATGTATGCCAAAATGCTTTACCTTTTCAAACGTGTTCTTTTGAAATAAAGCATTTTATATTAAGTATTTTGGCCTAAATATCTACGCATGGCCAAATTTAAGAGTAAAAATTTATAGTTGGATAATATTGTGATCGAAGTAAATAGTGAATGACACAAATTATTTTTAGTTTGAAATTCGTGGAAAACGAAATAAAATATCTTGAAAAATAAATGACATTTCCCCAAAACAATATCGAAACAATTATTTTTAAAAAAATCGCTTAATTAAGATGGGTATTTTTCTAAATATTGAATTTTGCAAACAATAAAAGTTTTTTTTTTCTTTTTTTCTAAGTCGAAATGTCTAAAAGGAAAGAAATCCGAATTACAACAACTGCGACTTATTAAATGGTACAGAATGAGTAACACGTGAGAGAAATATATTAAATGGTACAGAATGAGTAACAAGTGAGAGAAATACATTAAATGGTACAGAATGAGTAACAAGTGAGAGAAATATATTAAATGGTACAGAATGAGCAACAAGTGAGAGAAATATATAAATATTTCACATAATTAATCATTTGCTGCAATGAAGTGTGAGAAAAATATTAGATAAATTCCAGTTTAATTTTCTTCTAGATGCATCATTGAATGGTAAACGAAATATATTGCTGGCTCTTAAAAATACTAACCAAAAATTTGAATTGTACAATAAGGCACGCACGTAGTGTATGTTTTTAATGAATTAAAAAAATTATGCAAAATAATTCAGTAAGTTTGAGAAAGGGAGAAAAGTTAAGAAGTAAAAGAATGCAAAGAAAATACAATTTTTATTTGTGCTCGATAAATCAAAATTAACTTAATTAAAAATAGAATAAACTGCATTTTTTAGGGTTTTTTTATTTTGTTTTAATATTTAGTTCGATCTTTAAGTATTTTAAATAATTTTTTTTTATTTAAATAAGAAAATATTTTTCCTTGTTTGATGAATTTTTATAAGGCATTAGTATAGAAAGTTATACGGTAAGTTTTATAAGGCATCCTTTTGAGTGTAGTTAATATTTACGTCCCTTTCTGAAGCAACACGAGGACTATTTAGGGACGGACCTCGTAATTTTGAACCACGGTCAGATGACGAGGATGACACCTGAGCTGGCACCTCGTCTCCAGACTTCCACGCCACACCAACGGATTCATTAGAACTCACCATAAATCAGACGAAAGAAACATACTTTAACAGTGTACATTCCCTGCAGATTTTCAAAAGATAAGATATAATAAATTTTTGCGCACTTTCTATGTTTCAAATACTATGCAATTTTTTTCAACTTCAGAACAACTGAATTTAGATTATCGGTTCCTTTATTAAAAGAAATTTATTTATAGGGTTATGTTGTTGCACGAGAAATCATCAAATTAGGAAAGCTTGGAAACAAAACCCCTTTCATCTCATAAGTGAAAAGTTATGTTCAACTGTTTGAACATTTGCTTTTGTATTAGTAAGTTACTTTTAACCATAAATCATGAAACTTTAAGTCTTCAATACTTTTGTTATAGAAATATGTGACCATGTTTATTAAATAAAAATAAATCATTTCATACCTATATAAAATATATTAAGTTTGTTGTATATAAAAAACATGCATGAAACTGCTTTGGAACAGCTATACTTTTTCCTTTAAACTGGCAAGAACACTAATTTTGTAGGAGTATTTAAAAAATGTAAGGCTGTAATTTACAATTCAAAAAAAAGTCATTTAAATTCTTTTCTAGATCAAATTTCATTTTTAAAATAGTTTTCAAAATGACTTCATACTGAGTATGTTAAAAGTACTTGGAAATGAAGTAAGTACTATAAAGATGTTACTTAAAATGGAAATTTTACACTTTATGAGCCATTACGGTTTTTTTAGCATGCTTTCAATTATTAAAATCTGAGCTGTTGGTGATAGCAATAAAAGACTGATATTTATCTGATCCCAGTATAATAAAATATTTATTGAAACTTATGATGCTCAAGTTTAGTCTTATATTTCCAAAATATCTAATATGCATACTTTTCTTAACACTCTTTATTAGGAGGAGAAATTCAATTCCCTTTTTTCTTTAACTCAGAATTATGGTGTGTGGCTTGTTCAGATTTTTAAACATATTGAAAATTACAATGATAATTATTATTTCAATAATTAATAGTTTAAAGTACTAGAGAAGAAATAATAAATCAGATAATGGGAAAAAGTTACGAACAATCAAAATTCCATAATCATTTTAAACTGATTAGGTAATCTAACTTTTATATACTTTAAATTCTAACTTTTTACTTATGAAAAGAATTCATATCTATTTGTAAGACAAATGCTTCAATTCCACGAAATCAGCATTGATATGCTATGAAGATAGTAGATTTATGATAGAAAATAACATCTGCATAAGGAAGTGGCTACCTTCCTCTAGATTTTAATATAGGGATAGAGTCGGAGACAGCAAACAATTAAATAAAAATTGAAGAAAATATAAAAAGTAGTTCAAAGGAAATCCAGTTTATGACACTCATGTTGTTACAAGCAAATACATGCAAAGACTATTTATTATTTTATGCATTTCTTTGTAAATGTCAATTGTAAGCAATTACAAATAAATTCTTTTCTTCTCATTTAGAACAACTTACTCTCTAATAGATGTTCGATGTTTCCTAAAAGAAAGTTACAGATTAATTTGAATTACAATTGTAATTTATTCAAAAAATCAATGCAATTTTTTTTCAAATGAACAGTTTGTTTAGAAAGATTTTCCACTCGCTTTAAAGAAATTAATGCAGAGGAATTTTTATTTAATGCTGATTGCTCATGAAACACAATATATCACATGCAAGAAATTTTTAATTTCGATAATACACAATTTAGATAACATTTTAATTTGTATACATATGTAGATTAGTTAAAATAAGATATAGTTTTAGATATTATAGATTTTTCTTCCAATGAATGTGAAATAAACATCCTTGAAAATAGGCTTACTTAATATTGCTTCAAAAAGTTTATTCAGAGAAACTTCAACAATTTCAAACAATCTTAAAAACTTCACTACATAAAATTTCAGATACATTTCTTTGCTATAAAGTATACTTATTATAGGATTAACTTTATTATTCTTTCATTGCATTTCAGTTTTGATAATTTTCAGCATTTTTTAAACCTTAAAATAGCTTTTGTTCAGATAAAAATGCAGTTGTTGAATTCTCAAAAAAATTACTAAATATTAACAGCGTAATTACAACAACTTGAATTGTAGAAAATTTATAATGAGATTTCAGCTCTGACTGTTAGTGTTGCTATTTTACAAAAATGCAAATTAGATGCAATTTTTTTATTTCTGTTGTCTGTCATTTTTATCGATAACACATCCATCTCGAATCTTTATAAATAAATGCATAGAAAAACACAAATAATACAGAACATTTCAAGGTTATTGCTTAGTAATAAAATGGTGGTATTCCACTGAAACTGAAAGAATTAGACAGGATTTTTTTTATGAAAAAACAATATGTATTTCTATAAATAATTGCAACTTCAGTATGAAATATATTTATAGTTATCATGAATTTGAATACTGGGCTTTAATATAAAAAAGTCCATCATATATTCAACAGTACAAATTACAAACTTTAATTGATTTGCGTGGATATTTTTATTACACATTAAGATGAAATAATAATTCAAATTGTTGACATTATTGAAATTAATTTATTAAATAAATTATTTTAAAACTATTATTAATATTATTACAAAATGATCTTTCATATTTTTATGTTTTTATTTCTTCAAATTTGCTTTTTTTTCATTCCATTTTTGAAATATAGGCTAAACTGGTTAGACACTTCCTAATATCTTTCGTATCTTCGTAAGTCCTAAGAGCTCTAGCAATTCTTTTATCAAACTGGACGTATTTCCCAGCTCTTTTCTTCCCTTCTAAATTTATCTCCATTCAGCTTATTAAAAAAATCATTATATTTTGATTCATCTTTTAAAGCTTGAAGAGGATTTCTAAATTTAGGATGAGGCTTACTTAGAATAGTCTGAAATTTGTTATGCCAGCCTCCGATTGTATTGCTTGTTCTATGTTGTTGTTTGTGGCAATTCCACTTGCTTGTAGTTATAATGGAATTTTCAAGCCATTCTTTCACAAAATAATCGAAAAATTCTTGCAGTTTGGCATGTTGTGGCGATGTTCCTTGAATGCATAACCAGACTTCGTCCATATCACTTTCTGGCAGATATGCTAAAGCTGCGCACACGCGTACATGGAGACGAATTTCTTCATCGTCTTTGTAATCCGGAACAAGTCCAAGATTTTGGACTTGTCTCCACAAACACTGATTGAAGTGAAAATTGCATCCCAATATATTAACTGATGGAAAATGTCTTTGTACTTCTTTTATCGCCGCTACTTCAAAATCCATAGTAATGGAAATTGGATTCCGCCCTGTTTGTTTCAAAACTGTAAAAAGTTTTGAATATATTTCACTATTTTTTCGAGGAGGCAGAGCGAAATTATGGGCACTGTTGTTGTGTCTTCCTCCACATTTTTGCTCAAATCTGCATGAATTGTATACAGTTGGTAAAACCGCATGCAACAACTTTTAAATGTGCCATCCATGAAAAAGTTTTGGCCAGTTTTCAGGATGCCTCGTCCTTTCGTGCTGTCAAAAACTAATATTCGAGAACCAGAATCATCATCAGCCAGCAGAAAACTTGAGTCATCCTCCATGATGACATCATCATCCATAATCTCAATGTCCTGGGAGCTTTTCGGCTCTACTGCTGTTCCTTGCTCCTTTCGTCTAACGCGATACAGCTGCGCCCTTACTGCAGGAAGGGTGGGTATATTTTCTACATAATCGTATCCCCGATTAAATAGAGGGCCCATCTCCTGCAGGTAAATTCTTGACACAGACTGCTCTTCTTCTCGAAAACACTTTTTGATCATGCATAATTTTTTTGCAACCTCTGTTGCTGCTGCATCAGGTATGCAAACATGGCTGGGTACGTGCAGCACTTTTCCGTCTTTCGATTTTAGAGTTCCACGACAATTTGATGATCTTTCCTTTATGCACAACCAACTACAAATATTTTGCTTGTTGGCTCGATGTAAACGATATTGATTTCCATATAATATAGCGGAATCTTTCTTCTTCGAAATCTGAATAATTTCCAAGACATCCATTTAAATTAAACTAAATAGTGAATGTGAATATTCGACCAATCTCCCCGTTAAAAAGTTTACATTTACACTGACCAGTAAGTAGCAGGCCTCATGGACCATAGAGGAGGAATATACATAGAGGGCGCATAGGGGTTGCAAACATAGAACAGTATCTTATACTCTAAGGTTGCAAACCGATGCTCGAGTAAAATCACGTGACTTGCGGACAGATCTTCAACTCGGAGAACGTTCTCTATAGGATTTGCCATAGGGAAAGCACACTGATACGTCGACAACAGCGTAATTATTGAAAAAAATGGTTGTTGCAATGAGAAAGGGCAAAAGGATCACCCTATTCATTCCACAGGAATGTTAGCATTTATTTATCTGCTTCTTTTTACTATTTAACTCATTCTAAAAAGAGTAGCATTGCATAACATCATAGAATATTCAATGTTTATTCGTTATTATGAACACTTTTTGGTATTATTTGATTTCTTGAGAATAATTTGAATGTCTGCAATCTCATAGAAAACATTTTTGGAGCCATAAAAATTTTGTATTTTTGGCCAAAATGAAATGCTTTACGGTTTACGTAAAAATGCTGTTTGGCGCCTTCCGTTTCTTCTTCAAATATCCCGTGTTCAGAAAGTTGTTTGTAGTTACTTGTATGCAGAATGTGTAGTTCGTTTATTTTGGATTAATATTGTTAATATATTGCAAGTGAGTAGGGGACTCTTGGTAGCTGTTTAGTTGAATTTTGATTTGCAGAGTTTGTTTATTTGAATTGGAAACACAATACACTTGTACGTTTGCAGTACATTTAAAAATGTAATTTTAATAACATTAATAATTATTTTTTAATTAATTATTTATTATTTTTAAATAACGGAGATATTTTCATTCGAGTGCATCAACATTTTAGAATAGGAATTGATGAATAACTTTTTAGATATTACATTAGTTTTGCTTAAACTATTGTTTAAAGCATGAGTATTTGTTTAATTTAACATATCCGCCTAATCTAGTTATAATACGTTACAAATGCAAAACATGTTTAAAATGATGTACGCGTTACTTTCGCAAGGCTCACATCTTATAAAAAAACGTTTCCTAGGGCATAGAAACCAAAAGCTAATTTTTACTACTTATAATATTGCATACTATGTAGTATATGTATATTTATCAAATGTAGAAATAGTATCAAAATTTAAATTAATTACATTTTCTAGAAATGCACTTTAAATAGTGCGTTTACGTTTTAAAATGCGTTTTTATAAAAATATAAAATGAAGAAATGAGTACATAAAGGGGTAGAACAGTATACTTCTTACGTATCCATTTTGGCAAATGTAATTTTAAAAAAATTTGATTGTTAAACTTCAATGTATAAACATGGATTCAGATTTTTCTTCCAATTTTCTTTTTCAGTTTTCCACGATATGAAAAAAGGAGAAAGGAATGGGAAAATTCCTTGCACGGAAAAAATTTGAAAGCAACCAATTCAACCAAGATTTGTTCAAAACATTTCGAACAGGATTTTTTAAATCTTTTGCATTACTTCGGAAATATTTCAAGTCAGAAAAGTATCAAAAATTGGCAAGCCAGTACCTGAATAATCACAAACGCAGTATTTGTAACAAATTTAGAATAATTCGTTTGTTCTGCTTATTGGGTTAAAAAAATGAAAGCCCGAAATGTTTGCACTACGCAGGCGAAGATATCGCCAAGATAGTTTGCGTTTCATGGTGATATGAAGCCAAATGTGGTTCAACCGTGGGTATAAACGCGAAGTAACTCGTACAACAACTTTTTCGACCGCTTGAATGGGAACGCGCTCTCTATGTATATTCCTCCTGTATATCATGGACAAGAAGTGGAGAAAATGTCACCTAGAGCCAAGCCGGGCCCCGGGACAAAGTACAAGAATCCCTCCCCCCTCAACATTTCTCCTATAACTCCTTAAGAGGGGTTTACACGCGAACAGTAAAACCGACAGTCAAGTTCGGACAGAGACTTGCCGAAAACTTTTATGATTCCGCGCATGCGTCATCTCTTACTGTCGGTTTTACTGTTCGCGTGTAAACCCCCGCTTTGCACCGGACAGCGGGACCCCTCTGAGTCGGGCCCCGGGGATTTTGCTCTTCCGATCTCGACGAACCCGAGCGCAGATGAAATTAGATTTCCGTTGGTTCCTTAAGGCGGTCGGCCGGTTTTATGTGCAACATACATAAAAGTGTAAAAGCGCTTGCCCTTAGCTAAAACTACATAAGAAAACAATACTTTATAGTCCAAGATGTCCCTCTCTCTACCAGTCCCCGGTTCCTTAGGCCATGTTAGCCATCCATTTTCTAGATGGACAAAATGCTATAATATAGAGTAAAGGCCTCCTGTTATGTTAAAACTCAGAAGCTCAATTGGTTTTTTTTTTGGATTATCATTATATAGATGATTCGGTTCATTCCCTAGACAGCATTGCAAATAAAACATTTGTCAAATTATATGCGGATATTTTAAATAGAATTTTAGTTATAGTTTTGGAAAAATGGAAAACCCCATTTCGATTAAATTAATTTAAAATTTTTGTTTTTAATTTACACTAAGAAGTTCAGTGGATTTTACTTCAATGATCACCAGCTTTTTAGGCTATTCATTCTTTTTCTCGTAGGCTTTCGATGAAAAAGAAAACGTCATATTCTTCTTTTAGAAAACATTTTTGCAGTTTCAAAAGGTTCAGTCATCCAGGCTTTAATCATAGAATTTTATAGAATTTTCTACTAAGAATAAAAGGGAACGAGTGTATGTGTTTGCCTCTGTCTGTTCGCGCTTTACAGGACAGATCATCAGACGTAGATTTACCAAATATAGCACTAACATATTTTGGAGAGAAGGAATGTGCACCTCGGTGTGATCTTTGCGAAATTTTAATTACAATCTTAATCAAAAAGTAATTAAAATTTTAGCGTTTTTTGATGATTGTTAAATTTAGATACAGTTGTGTCCTATTTCAAAGCACCGAGAATGTCATTTTGAGAAAGAAATCGTAATTATGAACCGCGGTCAGATGACGAGGACAACACCTGACGCATTCCCTCTCTAAACTTCCGCACCAAATCAGCGAGTGGACATATGGCCCCAACGGATTTAACGTGCAAACGGCTAACTTTTTGGTGAAAGCTTCCGAAAATGTTATTGCTCAAAAATAATTTTTACTTCTTAATTACTTCTTTTCTTCTTCTCTTATTTAAAATATATATCTTTTCTATGGTAGAAATTTAGTTGTTAGGAATGTTATATTTTTAGTTGCAAGATTTGAAAAAATTTTATTTCTATATTAGGTTTGCAAAAGGAATTTTTTATACGTGTATGGATTAGTTAGATGGTTGCCATGAAATTTAAAGCTATCGATGTATTTATTTACACTTTTAATAAAAAAAACTAATTTTCTTTATTTTAAGAGTAAAAATATCTGTAGATAATAAAATTATTTATTTATGTGTTAAAATTACCTGAAATATGCACTTTCCAATCAACTAAATAATGCAGTTATTATAATAGGCATTAGAAACGTCTATACATTTAATAGCTAAATAAATTAAATTATATTTTCGATTTGCAGACCACGGCGACTAGCTTGTTCGCCAGGAATACAGATTTTGTTTATTTACAATTGAATTTCTTATGCGTAATTTAATATTCATGGTTCTCTTAACAAAGTAATTTTAAACTTCAAATTGGGTTAAATATTTAAAACCTCATTCTTTTAGTAGCTTTGCACATGGTCTTTTCATTTTCCTTATGAAAGTCCCTAACGTAGTCAAGTAACTGTCCATGTCCTCTATTTGGACGTTTATCTACATTAACTTTCCTTTTTCATTCATCACTAACCGCTTTCGACGACCAGCTTGCTTACCGGGAATATGGTTTAAATTGAATCTTGCATCATTTTATATTCATAATTCCCTTAACAAAGTAATTTTAAACTTCCGATTGTGGTAGAAATTTAATCCATGCCCTTTTAATGGTCTCGTACTTGTTATGTTCTTGTTCTGAGTTAGATAACTGAAGGTGTCGTGTAACATCTAATTACACGTTGTAACTGGGATTTTCACTTTCCTATTCCGCATATAAAATATGCATTTGATTTCAAAATTAAAATGTCTCAGCACATTTTATGTCCAGAGGCAGAATGAAAACATAGCAACCAAAATCATTCAGCTAACTGGATATATTTCTTAATATGCATAATTTCTCAAGAGATCTTACAGATTCCATAAATATTTTGATGAAACAAATTATGAAAGCAAAATGTATTAGGATAGCATTGTACTGCAATTTAATTGATATAATTGAAAAAACAATTTTTTGAAATTTCAGAGGACGCAAAAATGATTTTTATGCTGCAATACTTTCGGTTCAGTTATTAAAGAAAAACGACAAAATTTCGCTTCTTTTTTAATTAAATTTCTAATTAAAATTTCAAAAGAAAGGGTTCTGAGGTGCACATTTCCACCCTCCATAGTATGTTTGTGCCAAATTTCATAATTCTAGGTCCAGTAATCTGCCTTGTAGAGTCTCGAGACACAGACAGATATACACAAACGCCTCATTTTCCTTTATTATTAGTAGAGATTTCGTTAGGCAAAATATGCGCTTGATTTCATTACAAAAATGACGCCTCACGTTTTACATCCATAAGCATAGCTAAATTAAAATATGTAAATAAAAAAATTAAACATTAAGAACCATGATCTTTGAGGTTACTGAATATATTTACTAAAATACTTATTATCTTAAAGGATCTGTTTAATACTTCACAGGAAAATTAATAAAACGAAAAAGTTAAATCCATTTGAGTATCATCTTAGCTTTCAATAATAGAAAAAGAATCAAGATTATTAAATATTTTTATTAAAAATGAAAATGGTTTGAATTTCAATGCAACAAGGAAAAGTATTGTTGAAAATTATGTATAAAAATATATTCGGAAATTTATTAAAATAAGGGGGAAAATTGGACTCCTACTAATTAGAATCATTAAAAGGATTTTTTTTTTGAATTTCAGTTGACTCGAATATGTGTGATAATATTTACGGAAGTTATGATGGAAAAATGCAAAAATTTTGCTTAATCTTTAATTAATTAATATTTCAAAATGCCTCTCTGTGGTGCATCTTCCCACTTTTCAGAGTATATCTGTGCGAAAATTGATAGATCTAGGTTTGACAGTCTGTCATGTAGAGCTCCAGCAAACACACGCATAGGCTTTTATTACTAGTAGGGATATTCACGCTTTTAGCTTACCAAAAATTATATGAATTCATAATTAAATTATAATTAGTTTATAGAACGAAATTAATGCTATTAAAATGATGGCATAACTATATGATATTAAAGAGCATATATTTTTTATGAAAAATATGAAGGTTTTATTTTTTGTTTCAATCTCTTGTTTACATTCACTAACATGATTTCAAATGATTTAGTTTTTCTTTTGTATTTTCATAAAAATTAAGGAGAAAACTATGTACATTAAGAATATCTATACCTTTAGGCTGTTCGAACATATTTCATTAATATGTTAAATAATTCATAAAAGTTCTCTCAGAAATATTTAAGAGACTCTGAAACATTAATCACTATTACGTCCAGAGAAACTTTCTCTTTTTATCGCTCTGCTAGCCAAACATACTTGCCAAGAGCCAGAAGTTCTAGCAAACCTACACTAACCCTTCTTGTGGGATGAGCTACAAAAGATTTATTGCGCCTTAATGAGTTGTACGGAAACGTTTCTGTTCGCAAATGTCATACAATCGCTGCTACGACACAAATCGCAAATGTGTACCGGGCAACAGTCCCCATATACACGACGAATCTTCAGAGGGATCGAGTTTCGAACCTGGAACCACTTGGCCGCCGGTGTTGTGATACTTGCGTACAATAGCATTTGCGTACTGTTCATTAACGCCTAATTAGTCATCTGTCGCTCATCGACGCCGATTTGTGTAGGAATTTATGGCTGTTGGTAGGAATATATGGTGGAGCGGGCCGAAAACTCGAAAGTTTATCTGGACATAAAAGTTATTGGTATTTCAGAGTCTGCCATATAACTTTGAGCAACTTTTTCTCGCATTAGTTAACATATCAATGAAATATACTACATGTATTGTTGTGTAGTTCAAATTTTTGTGTTTAGTATTTATTATTTTATTTTTATTTATTTTATTGATTTAAAGAAAATCACACTACAGAGAAAACTCCATTTACAGAGTGCTATAAACAACAAATACACAAAGAACAAAAGCCACAACGAGTACATAAAAAAAAGTACGCTAGAAAATAAAAAGTTGAATTTAGAGAATACACAAAATCACAAAAAATTTGCAAACGCATATCTAATTAAAAACGAAAACACATAACCACAAAAACATTAAAACATACTATGATTCTAAAAGTCGTATTTTTAAAAAAATTAAAAGACCATTTCCAAAAGGCAATGGTGGACTGGCGAGGTTGCCAGCTTGCCCGATGGCAAGTGGGCCCCTTAAACAGAAGACAATTTGGGCCCCAAGAAGTGTGGGAGAGAAAAAAAGAACTCTTCCTCTATTGTAAGCTTTTCTAAAGCACATAAATAAAATAGCCCTGTACCCAAGGTCCATGTTTCAGCGTTCCGCACCCGTCGATCGTCGTCGGGATTTACTGCCGTCGTAATTCGACCAGTCGAACAGCAGGTGGTCGAATACCGACCCAAGATTGCATACGCAATTACAACTGCCCGTAGGAACTGTACTGATACTGAGGTCTCTGTCCACGTCCTCTGAAATTCCGATCATTTACAGATGCTTCTTAATAATGTTGCAACCATCCCACAAACCCTCGGGGAATTGGAACAGGGTATTTCTTCTGTGCAAAGTCGAGCCGCAATGCTCATTAAGATTTTTTGTTGGTTTCGAAAGCCCCCGGAGAGACGGTAGGAATTCCATCCCTTTGTGCAGAAAGGGTGCGGTTCTTGTGAGAGATGGCTATAAGAGATGCTTTTTACTTTCTTTTTTTGTAGTTTCATTTTACCGTCATAAATCTGACAAACAAGGGAACTCGCCCGTAGGAAAAGGTTTTCTTGGCGATCTGTGACTTGGGGGGCGGGGAGAAATTGCGTCCATTGAAGGCACCAAATGACATCTATGATAGACGACACTCACGCTTTTCTTTATGCGTTTGGGGGTAGTTTGCGTTTAGAAGAGTAAAGGAGCCTCAGTCTTATTGGTCTGTCTTTCATGGAAAACACACTCATGGTTTTACACACTAGCCGCATTCGGCTACCAACCGATTCGTTCATCTTATTAATTGTCTTAATTTGATTATATTAATAAAGTTTAAATTCGCCAACTTATTTAATTTTTGTTAAGTTGAAAGAATTAATTGCTACAAAAGACCGAGAAAGAAATTAGTTGTGCAAAGATAAAAGAAGAAGAAAAACAGTAGATAGGAAATGTATTAACATTTGAGATAAATTTTGATGCAGTATATTTTTGTGTCTAATAAGTCTTGACATTCAACTGTTAAAAAAGTCTAAAAAACACGAGATTCAATGAAGATTATTTTTCTTAAATTTTTCACAATTATAATCTACAATTATTGCGCATTATTAAGCTTATTATAAAGTGAAAATTTATCCTTATCATAATAAACAAATGAGTTACATAATCTCCATGAAGATTATCTTGCCTTAAGGGGAGAGATGAGCTTAAGGTCATTGCTAAGAAGTAAATTTATCAAAATAACATAGAAAATCTATCAAAAACTAAATTTATTTGAAGTAGCGAAAAAAGAAAGAAAGACTGGACTTTAAGAAAAAAAAATTGGCGAAACAATGAAAATGGTCTGCATTTTAATACAACAAAGAAGTTTTTTACATTATAAGAATGTATTTTGTACGAATAGTTTTGCTCGATCACTATGAAATTTGGCACACATGCAAATTTATATATATATATATATATATTTAAACCATTAAAACTCAAATAACATTTTCATCATATACACTTATTAAACCATCTTTTAAAATTAAATATAATAAACTATATAACCTAATATTATTCACACAATGAAATACAGAAAGCTAATAAGATTAAAAACTATTACTATGAAAAAGCCAATCCAGATATGGAATTCCAACAATCAAATGCCAATCGACCTGAGGAATCGATTATGACACATTATTTCGAAATTTATAGACGCCAACCTTCTGTGAGGGGCAATTGTTGGAAAAAGACAAAAAATATAGGAGTAAATCTCCAAAATATATTAAGAAAAGAACGAGAAAATTAACTAAATGCTTACTGCTTCAAAGTCATAGCAAAAATTGCCAAAAGCTAAATACGAATTACAGTTCCGCATTTATTGTGAAAATATTTTAACTAAAATATGTTATATATACTATATTAAATCATCATTAATAATTAAACTACAGATTTATATTTTTTAAGAACATTATATTAACCTATTTTAATTTGATATTAACATTTAAATAATGATGTAATACTTCATATTATCATTTGCAAACTATTTCTAATAATAATAGTGGCGCCATCTACTAGTGTTAAGATGTTACTCACTGAAATCAAAGGATATGAATATTCAAATTAATCAATTCTAATGTACTATTCTTTTAAATGCGTGATAATATTTTGTTAATGTAAGCAAGCATGAAATTAATAGGAAATCCATATATCAGGTCATTTTCAATAAATGTGTCGATATAGGATCTCTGTTTTTTACTATCTGTGATTAAAATTTTGCTTCTATGTAAATAGTTCAGGACGATGTTTCGAAAGATTTGAATACTTATATTGCTATTCCAGAATGGTAGCCTATTTATATTACACATAAAAGTGTTTCTTTTATCAAAAATTTCTGTATTTAGTTTATTGTTAACAATTTTGATCTCAAGATCTAGAAAATCTGCCGAAGAAATGCCTTCATAAGTTTTAATTAAAGTTAAATACTATATATATAAATTAATGCTATGATTGTAGATATGTGTGGGCCCTCACTGACTCCTGGCAACCACTATATTCAGACCCAGTCAGCCACTGCCAAAAGGCAAGGGTTAAAAAACCAAAACACGCCAGCACCGAATCCTCTAAAAACACACCAGGAGTTTAAACGTTTAAAGACGAAAATACACACTTCAGATAAAAATAAATTGGAACACGGCGCCAAGAACAGAGTACAAAAATTAAAACCTATAAAAAAACATGGTCGAATATATAAGAACACGGAAAACCAAAACGCATAAAAATCTAAAAAGTTGTGAAAAGGCAAAATAAAGCATGTATTTAAAAGCTGTAAACATTTCGATTTAAAAGCACCAGGAGACTTGTTCTTATCAATCTCAGAACCGGCCGTCACAGCTCATTGATTGATAGCTAATGACTTGTACGCATCTGTCACTGTGCGCAACTGCCACACAATCGATTCAATTGCAACTTGGGTCGGTCTGACGTACAGTACACCTACTGTCGGTCAGTAGGTGTGCCCCACGCCCTGATATTTAGTCTTTATACTGTGGTCAGCGCAAGAACCGTGCATTTCTCTAAGTCTATGCCTCAGTAGTTCGGTTTGATGCTACTTACGGTCATTCAAGTGCATTCTGTAATTCTGCTTATATTCTATTTTTGTTAATTTTAAGTAAAAACTGCAATCGGGTACGCGCTTAACATATTTTTTAAGTATAGAACAGTTCAGTAGCGTGCTTGGAGGACTATACTGAACAGTTAATGAAAAAAACAATATTGATATTAAAATATTTATAAAGAAAAACTTTTTTTCTAAAATATTTTACATGTATTTAGCTTTCTATGTATCATTTTTTTATTTTTTCGAAAATTAATTATCATGAAGTGATATTTTGTTGGAAACGCTACCAGGGTAGTTACTATTTAAAAAGTGTAAAGGAAGAGTTAGTTCTGTTTTGCTATTACAGATGGTGGCCCTAAACTAGGCCTACTTTTGCAGTTTAAGTGCGAGTACAAATTCAAAATCATAGTAAGCTGAATTTTGGAAAATAAAAAATAATTGTAATTTTTAAATATAAAATTTTCCATCTTTGGAATAAGTAATGTTAAACATAATTATATTTTTTGAAGAAATTCATTAGCCGTGGAACGAAGCAAGAGAAAGAATATTGATTGGTTGATTGATTGATTGATTAATGGGGTTTTATGGGATTTTCAACTACAAAGGCTTTTATTCCCTTTCATTCGAAGGTTCTTTTCAATCCGCTTCATAAAAGAAAGGACAAATGTCATCAAAAGATAGTCCTTCGCTAATCAGAGCGCGAGAAAAAAGAAAGAAAGAATAATTTATTATTTACTAAAGAAAGACAGATAGTGTAACGTGTTTGACAGCCAAAGACTCTGGGGAGGAAGGTCCAGAGCCAAGAAAGACTCTTTTATATATAGCACGTGCGTGCAAGAGTTTTTATTGAATAGTGATCTTGATTAAATAAGAGAAAATGATGAAATATATAATGAAATAATTTTTACAGTTCTGGTACAGTTCTATACAGTACTCTATCACATAACCAAAGCAGGCCTACTTCTACGAGTGGCCTAAAAGAATGAAGCCGGTCTTCCGTCGACCGGACTTGAGATCTCAGCTACCCAAGTCTATCTTTTCACCACCAAGAAAATCGAGCCCTTGCTCGTCTCTGTCCTCTTCCACAAAAATTCCTCCTTCTCCATCCTCGCTCTTCCTTTTAACTCCCATCGTCCTCCTACTGGGGGAACGGTCCAGAAAGCCTCTCCACGAATCCCCGTCAATTCTGTAGGTGGAGTCCACCTCAGCGAGCCATTATTGGCTCATGAGAAAATCTATTGGCCTATAATGCACGAATTGTAAACGATAACTCAAAATGCAAAGATTTAGAGATAGAAATTGGCGAATAGTTTTATCATCATGATTGCGAATGCGCAAATTTTGAGCCGAATCCGTTGATAGGTTGAAAATCTATTGGCCTATATGCACGAATATGTGAACACGATAACTCAAAACGCAAAGATTTAGAAAGATAGAATTGACGAATAGGTTTTATCATCATGATTGCAGATATGCGCAAATTTTGGACCGAATCCGTTGATAGGTTGAAAATCTGTTGGCCTATATGCACGAATAGTGAAGACACGATAACTCAAAAAAAGGCAACGAGCTTAGATCAGCAACCTGTGGTACGCCTACCCCTGGGGGGGGTACGCGAAATCAAGTTAGTAATGGCGGAAATAAGAAAACAAAGGAATTAAAAAATTACAAGAATTTTGTTTACCCAGGTAATACTTGTATTTAATAACTAAACCACTTGAATAGTTGATTGTTGAGGATGTTATTTTAGACGTTCTTATAAGTTAATGCAGATATTACAATGCCGTTTCATTTGGTTTTGTGATTGAACTAATGCTATTGTAAAAATGCAGCAAAATGTAAAATCAAAAAAGTTCAGCAAATGTTATTCATTTCGGTCATTTTGACTTAACTACTAAGTCCTGCATTATTGATAAAGACTTCTTTGCAAGGTTGGTGTGGAGGCCGAATAAGTAATCAAGGGAATTTCGAGGGAATACATTGTTGGAAACCCCTGACTCAGATAAATGAAATTTGCTATGTGGTCTTGTTGCGAAAATTGAATATTTATCAAATATTGCTCAATAGGTCGAAAGGAAGCCGTCTGAAATGAATATTCGATTTTCTTTATTTCTACGAACACAAATCGCACCATATTTTTGTCACTCGGAAACCATTTTCACTTCCGATCCCCATTTTGCGTTAAATTTGTGCGACCCTGGATATATAGCATACTTTTTTTTAAGCGCCAACGTAGTTAAGTTAATTTCTTTTTTGGGATTTGCGCTTATGTTTCGACTTTATTAATTGTCTGAAAAACAAATAGTTTTTTATAAGTAATAGTTTTTATTGATACATATGAATATAAATATTTTTTAATGAAAAATACATTAGAAAAACTTGACATCATACAATTCAATGTGAGGGATGCGGTTGAAGAAAGTTCATGTTGCTTCTATGTTCAGATCCTGTGGTGGAAATCGCAAGTCGAAAGTCCTCCTCTGGATCAATCGTGTTCGATGTTTTGCTTCAATGCACTAATTTTGAAAAGCCGGTTTTCACATAAGGGGCCGTTCAAATGTGCAATAGCATATTTTTAGTATTTTGACCCCTTCCCCTTGTTAGCAAAATAAGCAAATCACAAACCCCCCTCTTATAATTACGTGAGCAAACTGCAACCCCGTTCTTTTTTTTTTACAAACGTATAACAGTAATAATCTAATTAAAAAATTTTTCGAACTTAATTCAAATAAAAAAAACTCTAACTCGGTAAAATGAAAAAAAAAAAAAATGTAAGTTTAATTTCCTTACAATTTCAAGTTTAAGTTTACAAAATCAGTTTAATTTTTCTTTTTTCCAAATTTGACTTTTTTTCAAATTTAATTTTTTAAAATTATTTGTCCAATTACAAGATATTTTCTGAAATAAAAGTGATTTTAATGTCTTACGTAAGCATCACTCATATTCCCCCTCCCCTTGTCGGCAAAAAAATAAGCAAATCCAAAAGCCCCTCCCCTTGGGATGCTTACGTAATATTTGAACGGCCTAAGTAGGTTGATGCATTGATCAAAATTTTAATTGCTATCTTCTTCAAATCAGCTATTCGTTTCCAATCGACAACCAAAACTTCTGGATAATTAAACACTAAATTGAATGCTCAGTGTTTCGTCGCTTGGAACTTCAATTAACTGTTCTTCTTCATTTAAAGGCATATTAGTTCAAAAATATCAAAAGAAAATGGATCACGTATCAGAAGCTTATTCATTATCTGGAAATGTTTCAAACCTTTTCGAAAAGTTTTCTCCAGTTTGATCTTATGACGGGAAATTATGTTTATAAATAAGAAATCTATATTATTTTATAATCTGAAAAGCGGAACATGTTCTATTTAGCTCTTGTTCAATTCTCCTTGCCAAGGTCAAGTTTTCAATTTTACTGCTCGATGCTAAATGTTTGAACTCTCTCCTGTAAACAAATTCAAATCGTTATGTTTTCGGAAATGACAACCACGTAGTGAGGTTTGAGCCAATCTTCATTACTGAAAAATTTGCTAATATACGTTTCTTTTCTTTCAAAATGTAAACTTCGTTTCTGAGAAATTGAAAATGCGTCGCAGTATTTTGCCGCTTGAGAGCCATCTGACTTAGGTATGCATTAATAATGTCTCGTACACAGAACCCATCTCATTACAGAGTGTGAAAAAAAAGACGACTGTTTTAGGCTATAGCTTTTAACCTAATTAATTAATCCTGTAATTCTTGTGCAATTTTTTTCATAAATGTCTTTGCAACAAGAGCTTCTCTAGTATCATCAATAGTTGAACTCTATAGGGGCATTTTCCTTATTAACCCTCTTAGTCTTATAAACTACCTGTTAATGTTTGAAGCACCATCCATAGTAAACCGCGACACAGCGTGTCAGGTAAGGTTATTTGTTCGAAAATATCTTTTCATAGTTTCAAATATTTTCTCTCCCTGTTTTCCTTCCTTCCAATTCTTTGCCAACCTTCAACATAAAATCTTCTGATATGTTTTCTTCATAAACGTTTCTTACATAAACTATTATAAACAGCTTAGTAGTTTCGTCAAGTTGTAAAGCAAATACTTGGAGTTTTAATCGATTTAACAAAACTGGTTCTATACTGCTTGAAATGGCGGAAATTCGGTGAGAAACGGTTCTCTTATTAATGGTATCGTTTTAAATCGTTAATATTTTCTCCATGCATAATTGATGTCATTTTAATTGCTGAAGGTAGAATGAGTGATTCTCTAATTGTGTGGGGTTTTAATTTTTCTCTATTAATAGAATTTCTAAGGATGTCCGTAAAGCCTTCTCAGGAATTGTAGTGTATTTTTCAAAAATACATTTTGATTTTCATGCTTTAAGCTCGTTTTCAGATACAGTGGAATCTCCTATAACAAATCCTTGGTTCCAGTTGAAAAATTCTATAGAAAATTTCGTTGCTTTGAGATTTTGGAGTTATTTAAGTACATGTAACAAACCTTTTATATGTGCGATGAGTTCAAAATATTTAATTATGACTTTCAATTAAAAATGAAGTAATATTTATTATAAATTTGTTAAATTACTAATTTTTATTGCATAAATAAAATGCTCAAAGTGAAGACAATTCACCAATTTGGAGAATAATATGTACTAGTACGGATAAACATAAAATTCTATTGTCACATCTATTTGCTGTTTCCACCCCCCACTCCACCGATTTAGATCTTGACCCGTAGAAATGTTGCTCCCTCTATTAGAAACCCGGTCCCCCACAAGCTGCATTACCCTTCACCAGTGGCGGACTGGGTCTCGAAAATGAGTGGTTGCCAGGAGTCAGTGAGGGCCTACACATATCTACAATATAATATTGGATATATGTATTATTTTTTTATTTAATTTTTATTTATTAATTATTATTTTTTATAGTTAATTGTATTAATTTAATCTATAATATTTAATATATATGTATTCAATTTAATTTTTTACTATATATTTAAATTTTCCCGTCTTTAAATAAATCCTTTTTAACTGCCGTTAATTTTCTACGTTTAAAATTACGAAATTATAGGTTATTTGATTTTAAATTCCGGAAGTTCAATATTTCGTATACGAGTTTTAGTGACAAAGTTTGAAGGAGAATTCTACCATTAGTAGGGCATCTGTTGAAAAGCCAGGACCTTTAAAATAAACTTCTTTGGATGATAGAGTTTAATAATTTATACTGGTAATGTTTCAGTAATTTTAACTAAACCAGTCAACATTAAAACGGATATTTTTAGATCTAAGTAATTCAAAATAATTTCTGAATAGATATATTTTTTGAAATATTGCGAGAAAAATGTCAAAATCTTGCTTAATTTTTATAGTAACTGAAATTTTAATTTACTTTTGAGTTTAAGAGTTGACTGAAAGGTTTCATCTTTTTTTTTGAATAGCATGTGTACCAAATTTCAATAAGATCGAGTAAAACTATAGATTTGTACAAATACATCCTATATAATGTAAAAAAACTTCTTTTGTTGTTTAAGCAGACCATTTTCATTGTTTCGCCAGTTTTTTTTTCTTTCTTTCTTCGTTACTTCAAATAAAATTTAGTTTGACAGATTTTCTATTATTTAATAAATTTACTTTTTAAGCGATGACATTAACATGTCTTTCCTAAGGCAAGATAATCTTCCAGGAGATTATACGAATTAATCTATTGATATGATGAAACTAAATTTTTCTACTATAATAAGCAATAATGCATAATAATTGTAGATTATAATTATGCAAAATTTCAAAAAATAATCTTCATTGAATCTCGTGTTTTTAGACTTTCTTAACAGAAAGAATACAAGACTTATGACATTGGTTTCATAGAGGCACTTCCAAACTATACTGCATCAAAATTTATCTCAAATGCTAATAGCATTTTACTATCTACTGTTTCTTCTTTTTTTACTTTGCTACTAATTTCTTTCCAGTCTTTTGTAGCAGCATGTAATCTTTTTATCTTAACAAATATTAAATAACTTGGCTTAATTTAAAGTTTGTTAATCTCGAAGAAATTAAGACAATTAATAAGATGGACGATTCGGTTCGTTGGTCCAGATGCGTCTAGTGATTTAATACTACAACAATGTAAAAAAGAAATGATAGTTCAACTACCTCTTTCTTTCCTTTTGCATGATACGCTGCATATGTCTTTACTCTCTACGACTAAAACATGAGAAATAGCACTTTTCTCACCAATTATTTTCCATGAAAGACAGACCAAGAAGACTGAGGCCCTCTTTAAAAGAAACCCCTTTTTAAGCGCAGCCCCACACCCCATAACCAAGATAGCAATTTAGTTTGCAGCAAACTTGCACTCCGATCTGCAACACGCTTCAAAAGTTTAGGAGAAAGAAAAGAGTGAAGTGGGAGAACAGTTTGCAGCAAGTTAACGCAAGCAAAGTCGCTAATCGAGACAGAACTTGACAATGCATTTCGCAAGTTACTAAAAACAGAGTGCGAATCCACGGGATAGAACTAGCTATCTACCGGTTCCAAAGCAGAAGCGCTAACCATTCGGCCAATTAAACTCTGAGGAGGAGGAAGATAGATTTCGCCTAATACATCGTTCGATTCGATTCGTATACGAGTTATTTTAAACTATTTTTCTTGATTTCATTAGATTTTTGAGTTGAAGAATATGAGTTGAAGTCAAAGAGAGCGATTTTCGCTAGTTACTAGCGCTCGCTGAGTAGAATAGAATTATGGAATTAGAGTTCAAAAGTAATTACTTTAAAATGGGACAAAATGTATAAGTTTATTTTTCAACAAACATTGACTGTTTTTTCGTTTAATTTTGTTTTATAAAGTTAAAATTTCAACATTAAGAAAAGGCGATATAGTTTTCTTTAAAGTGTGGATTATATTTAGTAAAAACTAGAAAATGTTTCAAATTTTTTATATAAATGGATGATTTTTTTTGAATTATTGATTTACTAGGGACTCTGCCTAATTAAAACTGCCATGCGCATGGAAAGGATTGCGTTGCACGATCCTCCCGAGGTTGCTACGCAAACACTGCTCGCTTCACGACTATAATTAGAGACAATGTGTTGTCTTGAGTTGATAAAATCTTCATATATGATATATCATAGAATCAGCTTTATTTTGCTTCTGAATGTACTTTAACTCAAATCACTAGAATAAAATTTTTTACCTCAAAAGAATATTTTTCTTCAAATAAAACTTTTACAAATAAAGCTGATTTCCTTTTTAATGCTTGCTGTAATAAAGAAGAATAAAATTTTTTGGTCTGAAAGGGTCGTTTTTTATATAGTGAAGCATCGGAACTTCCCATAAATACACAATTAAAATATTTCACATTTTGGAGCTATCACAGAAACAGATTCAAAGATTGTTGCTGTGCTAGCTTGGTATATCTTATTCAATAAATTCCTATATATATAAATAATATACAACATTGTGAACAAATTAAAATGTAAAGCAAAAAAAATACCCTACTAACACAGTTAAATATTTCACATTTTGGGTACCACAGAAACAGATTCAAAGATGTCTCTCGAAAACATAAATTGTATGAAAGCAGGTATATACATATCAAATACATTCTATATATAAAATAATATACAACATTGGATTTGCTCTACAAAAAAAATTTATCAAAAGCAGTATGATTCAATCACTCCAGATATAAAATAATATACAACATTGAAACAAATTAAAAATGCAAAAATACACTTGACAATCAATCCACAGAAACAGATTCAAAGATCATTGCTCTACGAAAACATAAATTCACGAAAGCAGGTATTTAATATTCAATAAATTCATATATAAAATAATATGACAACATTGGACTGTGACTCTACAAAAAAATTTATCAAACGGAGTATTCAATCCACTCAGATGATATAAAATAATATACAACATTGGGAAACAAATTAAGAAATGTAATACAAAAAAATACATTGACAATCAATCACAGAAACAGATTCAAAAGATCGTGCTCTACGAAACGCCTATAAATTGCACAAGCTTAAGGTATATACATATTCAATACATTCATATATAAAATAATATACAACATTGAAGATTGCTCTACAAAAAAATTTATCAAAGCAAGTATATTCAAATCCACTCCAGATATAAAATAATATACAACATTGAACTAAATTAAAATATGTAATGCAAAAAAAAATACACATGACAATCAATCACAGAAAACTTCCTCATAAACACAGTTAAATATTTCACATTTTGGACATACAGAAACAGATTCAAGATCATCTGATTGATAAACCAACATAGAGTTGATCCATGACTAAAAACCGGCTCGTGGAGCGCCAAACATATCTTTCAAAAGTTTGGCCTTCGACTTATTAATTGTCATGGGAAAGGCTAAACGAGATCAGGAATCTACGCAATTTAGGTAAAGCATGTGTTAGTCTGAGATGGAATCAAAGGGATTTGGGAATGAGTATCTCATATCTAACTAGCTGGCAGTCTCCATTAACATTTTAACCACCACGTTGATTGCTTCTTCCAAGTTGCTTCGGTGCTGTATCAAACACATAAAATTGTGGAATATCTGAGTAAGAAGTATTTGTGAGCTGAAGGATAATTTTGTTTTAGTTCATACCATGATGTTAGTGTTGTTTTCTTAAAGGAGCTCGATTCAATGCTGGGCTAATAACTTGACCGTCTTGGTACACAATCAGCTGTTGCTGTGGTAAATGCTACAGTAAAGCGCACTGTCGATTATAGCGACAATTTAAGGAATTATTAAGACGCCTTACATGGCTTCAGGTGCACTAACTGCCTAGCGCTCAAAACTTGGAAATTTCATCATGATCCAGAGCACCTTCTTTTGTATTTTGACCGAGGCATCATGTCGCTGCGCCAGCTTTAACATATTTATGTAAGTATTTGTGCACTTAGCTGAGCTAAACTTCAGCATTAATATGTGCGTTAACTTTTTTAAGCAACAAAGGGATTATATGGGAACCCATCTGTTATCGATGGAATATTTCCCTACTTGGACAGGTTCAGTGACTTCTGCGTATATAAATAAGGTATCCATTAACATTTTCCTCTGTATCATCCAGATTGTGTTCGTAAAATTTTACAGCATGTCCGTCTCTCATGCATTGAGAATTTATATTTATAATGTTCAATAGGCCATGTACCATGCATTTTCACAATTTGGAAGAGTCAAGATCCAGTGCAAGATCTGGAAGTTATGTACTCTAAAACTTGTAATGTCATCTTTAGTGCGAATTTTGCTTTCTGAATCAAGTTAGAGAATGTGAGGCATAAGCAAACCTCGCTTTTGAACTCAATAACATAAATATAGGCCAAAACAGTTCCAAATATTCCAGCTTGCAAATATCTTCTAAAAGTTCTTTTTAATTTCTTAGTTAAATACACGTGCAACTAATATCAAGGTCGAGTCTTCCGGACGTTTAACTCCTCCATGCTATTTAAAATTTCAGATACAAGATGGGTTGCAAAGTAAACGTCAGAAAGAGATTTGGCTTACCAAACTTAGCATTACCAGCCATCTTGTAATTATATTTTGCATATAACGTGGTTCCCTTGGAAAGAAGATGGCATGATATTAAAGTTTTCCAGTGCATATATTTTCATTATGTGATCGGCCTCTAAAAGCATCTAAAAAGCCCCCCGATAAGTTCAATTCACCAAATCACGTTTGTTTTTGCATAAAAAAATGTAAACGTGAGCCTTCATTTTTAACATAGCCATCCAACAATATATTGCTGAAAAAAGCCTTACCACTATTGTGCAAAATACTAAACCATTTCGCTAGGAAAGTCTGTATGCATAAATTGCAGTTGATGACACGGGTGCGCTTTGCACCATGTTCTCCTTTCTTCTGTGATTCTTTCAGTGTTCAACTACTACTTGCCCTTAGGAAATATGAAAGAGATAGGATCACTGGATCACAGCATTTTGATTTAAAAGGTGAAATCTTTGGCATGTATTCCCAACTGGGTGCACACAAATGTCTCGATTGGTGATCTCCATTATCACCTACAAATATGTGTTACTTCAGTGCATAAAGTAGGGCATTATAGCTCCGCATATCAAATTTTATCTTCCAAAATACCATTGTCACTGATGTAGTTGGGTGCTCTTGTACCAATCAGTGCATTTGAAGATAAAAGACTGAGCAAAGTAGTTGATTCCCTTAACATGTAAAATCAAGTTTTTCAAATACATGTTGAGCTCTATTTGATTGTTACTCTAGCGTTTCTCCTGTTGCCTCACTGGAGTCAAATAGAAGCTGTCCGTAACTTTCCTTATGTTAGTCACTTGCATAGGGGGGCAAACTCTGTGTGTATTTGACCATGTAAGAAACGGTAACAGTATGACCCAGTTCCACGTGTGTGTTAATTTCTGCTCCCATCAGAAGCGAATGCTAAAGGCATGGAATTGAATTCCCAGATTCGCTGTCGATAATTTTTTTTAGCATCAAGGTGAATTTTCAGTTAAAGAAATGCCGGTAGCTGAACCTTTCCATCATGCAGCATTTTTGTATACTTATAGGCGATATTTTTCTCTTCCTTCAATATAACAGCCCCACAAAACCGCACTGTTCGGACCATCCACGATTGTCTCCTCAACATCGTTTCGAATACACACACGTTTTTGGGCGACGGCGATTTCATCGCTTCGTTTCGAATACTTCGCCTTACGGTGGATTCCATGAACTGTTTCCTGGTCCGTTCTAAATTCATTATTTTACAAATTTCCAACATAAAAATAGTTTTCAATAAAACGTGATCACACAAAGCGACTTCGGCTTTCCGCGGTTGTAAACGATCAAACTTGGAGCTGTTGCCAAAGCGCGATTAAGAGAATTCGACCCTTTTTTGGCGCACGTAAATTATATATAGATTGAATTATAAATAAAAAGAAGAAGGACGGATTCTAGGAGATTCTCAAAATCGGATGTTTTTTTCAAACAGACACAAAGATAATTAACTCTTTGTGCTATCTTTGCATATCAAAGCTTGTTTTGCAAACTTGCAGCAAATTTTCATTGCCAGGAGGTGGAGCTTAGTTGTCACGGCGAACTTGCTACAAGTTCGCTTTAAAGACGCGTCAAATTTGCGATGATAAGGTAATATCAAGTCAGAATCAACTTGCTGCAGGAATGAGTACGTGCTATCTGGAAAGAAATTCATTGAGTGTCAAGCTTTTTCATAGCAGATGTCATTTTAGTGTCTAGTCACAGTTTAGCATAGAAAACCTTTCTTACAGGCGAGTTCCTTGTTTGTAAGATTTATGACAGGTAAGAATTAAACTACAAAAAGAAAGAAAAAAAGCACCATCTTATATCCATCTCTCACAGAACCGCACCCTTTCTGCACAAAGGGATGCAATTCCTTCCGTCTTTCAGGGCTGCAGCAAAAAAAAAAATCTAGAAAGTATTGTGGCTCGACTTTGCACCGAAGACTACCAGTATTTCCTGCTATCTATGCCAGCCATCGCACCTGTTTGTGCGATGGCTCACCGCTCGGAGGAAACATCTGTAAGATGATCGGAAAGTCAAGGAAGTGGATGGACAGAGACCTCAGTACAGTTTCTACGGGCAGTTATGAATTGCGTATGCGTCTTGGGTCAGTATCGAGCCCCGCTGTTCAGGCTGGTCAGATTACGACGAACAATAAATCCCCAAAACGGATCCTTGGGTACAGAGCTATTTCCATCATTGCTTTAGAAAACACTATAGAGAAGACTATCTTTTTCTCTCCACACTTTCTGGGGCCAATAATTGTCTTCTGTTTAAGGGTCCACTTGCCATCCAGAGCAGCTAGGCAACCTCGACAGTCCGCCACTGCCCTTCACCATAGCATTCTGTTATGTGTTATCCTCAAATAACAATGCAGGTATTTCAGAAACAGGCACAACAATACGTAAT
>BGPR01005825.1:66485-81519 GCA_013235015.1 Araneus ventricosus
AAGAGTAAATATCTCAACAGATGTTGGCAGTCGAGCATAAGTATAGTATTGTAGACAAAGGTTTACAGGAATCAAAACATACAGATATCGTCAGCTCAGCTTTAAAAAAAATGCAAAAATAGTCAAAATTAATTGAGATAAGTATATTGTATATGATTTAGAATTTAATCGTAATCGCGCATCCATTTTTTTCCATTGTGCTTTACGCTGGTGGATTTGATCTCGCCTAAAATGATACATCTATTGTAGATCCCTAAGATCCCAAGATATAGCGACCAGTAACTTTTTTTCCCCGCCTTGGTTCACTGAGGCAAGAGCAGGTGCTCTACACTGTTAAAAGCACGACAAAGATAGCCGAGGAGTCCAGTCTGGCCTATGCGCGACCTCTATAGTGGAAGTGATTGAAAGTAGATGAATTATCTCCAGAAACCGTTATGATGCGCGAAAGGCCTGCAGCTGCAAGCCTATCAACGGATTCGGTCCAAAATTTGGTGCATATCTGCAATCATGATGATAAAACTACTCGCCAAATTCTATCTTTCTAACTCTTTGCGTTTTTGAGTTATTGTGTTCACATATTCGTGCATATAGGCCAACAGATTGTCAACCTATCAACGGATTCGGTTCAAAATTTGGTGCATATCTGCAATCATGATGATAAAACTATTCGCCAATTTCTATCTTTCTAAATCTTTGCGTTTTATTTGCAATTTCATCTTTCTAGTTCAATCCGTTCATGACTTATCGTAACTCATGGAGTTCTTTTTTGGCCGTTACAGCACTTTCTCTTTGTGTACTTCGTGGAGAAAAGAAGAAAGAGTCGAGTATCCATTTTGAACAGTGCCTCTCGCCTTAGACCAGAGGTTCCCAACCCGTGGTACGCGTACCCCTGTGGTGCGCGATGGACCATTTAGGGGTACGCGAAATCAAATTTGTGAATGGCAGAGACAAGAAAACATAAGGGAATAAAAAAGTTAGAGAATGTTGTTTCTCCAAGTGAATACTTGCAATTTAATAATTATACCACTTGAATAGTTGATTATTAAAAAGTGTAATTTTTGGCTATTCTTCTAAGTTAAAACGAAATGATCACAACACAGATTTCATTTGTATTGGCGTTGAACTAACACTATTGCAAAAATGCAATGATATGTAAACTAAAAAATAAGTCCAGCAAATGTTGATAATTCGGATCATTTCACTTTTAAGCTAACCTTAACATTATTGATTAAAACTTCTTTGCATAGACGGATGGTTGAGGGGTTGGGGGTGGAGTTTTATATGACAGTAGGGGGTACGCGAAAACAAAAAGAATAATCAAGGGGTAGGCGAGGGAAAAAAGGTTGGGAAGCCCTGCCTTAGACCGGTATGGTCCAAAATTTGGTCCACAGACAGGCACTCAATCCATCAAAGGGTTTGCCCAAAATTTGATCTGGATCAAAATTTTGGTAATAAAACCATGCGCCAAATTTCATGTATCTAGGTCATTTCCTTGTTGACATGCACAAAAACGCACAGATATCTAGAGGACGGATTTCATCCAAAATTGGACAGAAATCTACGATTTTGGGGTTAATGCCACAAACCAAATTTCATCAGTCTAGCTTGTTCAGGTTTTCTGTTCACAGACAGACAGATGGACAGATTCCAAGAAAAACTTTTTCAGCCTCACGAAGGTTTAGAACGTGAAAATTAATCGAAATCTCAAGGTAGAATTTGTTTCACAATTATTATTTTTTACTAGCCTCCTTCGGCGACCAGCTTTTTTTGCCAGGAATATGATTTCAATTGAATCTTGCATGATTTTATATTCATGGTTCTCTTAACAACGTAATTTTAAACTTCAGATTGTGGGTTCTATTAGTGACTTTGGACCTCTTCTGTTCATAGTTTACATAAATGTCCCTAATGGAGTCAAATAACTGACCATGTCATGTAACCTCTAAGTCCATGTTGTCGGCACTATCTTCACATTCTTATTCCTCTTGTAAAATATGCATTCTATTTTAACATTAAAATAACGCAGCACTTTTCATGGCCAATGGCATGCTAGCTGGATTAAATCATGCTGAGAAAAGAATGAAAACATAGCAACCATAACCATTCAGCTTACTGGATATATTTCTTAATGTAAGCAAAGCAATATATCGGATAGCTTGGTTTACAGATTTCCCCAAAAAGTTTGATGAAATAAAGTATGAAAGCAAAATGTATTAGGATATTATCTCAGAGCATGTTATCTGGGCTAGCTGTTATGCTGTTTGAGTTGCGTCGCAACAATGAAAAGTATTGTTGTAAATTATGCCAAAAAATATGTTTAAAAATTTATTAAAATTCTAGAAAACATTGAACTGCAACTTCATTGATATCATTGGAAAGGCAATTTTTTCCACTTTCAGATGGTGTAAAAGTGATTTTTGTGCTGTAATATTTTCGAAAGTTATTAAGGAAACTCCCCAAAATTTCGTTTAATTTTTGATTAATAAAAATTTCAAAAACGAGCTCCGAGGTGCACATTCCCACCCTCCAAAGTACGTTTGTGCTAAATTTCGTAGCTCTAGGTATAGCGGTCTGACCTGTAGAGCGCCAACTTACCCACACGCAAACATACTTCTTTATTATTAGTAGAGCTATGAGAGGGGAAAAAAGGGTCGGATAATGGTGATCTGGTGGCAATCTCTACTTCGAGACTGGAGGGACATGAGTTCAAGTCTCGATTAAACCAAAGATATGCCATATATGGGGGCCGGTACAAGTTAGATCCATCGTAGTTCAAACATCCTCCTGCTGTTGTGGTGTGGAAATTTCGTAAAGGGAGGTACCGAGTCTCGTGGTGCTCTCGTCAGCACACAACTATTAGAAAAGGTGTGGCTCATCCAAATATAGCCCTCGTGTTCAAATTAGGATATTAATCTTACTATCTAAACCAACTAAACTGAATCTTGAAAAGTTTTTTAAAATTTTATTTAAGGTCATGTCCCCCCGAATGCATATTTACAAACCCTACCCTAATAGAACTGAGGCAGGAAATCGGACAATATGATTGGCTCGTTTCGCCCAGAGCCGATGACGTCGTCCTTTGCTCTCGTACGAAAATTATAACAAAACAAGCCATTGAATGCGGACTTTGCATTAGTTTAGGTTTCCATTGCTTGGACTTCACGGATTTTGATCTACGATAAGCATCTACGTCGCAATTTTATTTAGTCGACTCTTGTTTTGTTACGTACCTTTGCCGTACGCTACGTGCGAGAGCTGAAAACGACGTCACTGTCCCTCGTAACCAATGATATTGGCTGATTTCCTGCCTTAGTTCTATCAGGATAGTGTTTGTAAATATGCCCCCCCGAATACCCATAGGGTTTAAGGCTTGAGGCTGGCGGACGTGGAATGAAACACAGAATAAACAGTGGTGGAGCCAGTGGGGGGTCCCGGGGGGGCAGGGCCTCCCCCGTCGGGACACACTGTACCCCGTTCACGCAACCAGCTATTCAAGTAGTATATAAATAAGAATTTGGCAGAAGTTTGAGAGGCCCTTCTCGGCGGACTCTAACGCCAATCCTGAGAATAAAGACAAAGAATTAAAAATAAAAAATAAAAAACGCAGAATTAAGAGCATGGAATTAAAAACAAATACGAAATTTAAAGTCCATGTATACCTCAGAAACAGAATTTATAACTAAATCAAATCCAAAAATGGCAAACAAAGGTGTCTATTCTGGTACCCCCGGTTGGGCTGGGTTCCGCACGTTAACAATGGAACCCAACCCAACTCCCAGCCCAACCGGGGGTACCCGAAATGTGGGAGCACAAAATATTAAGAGTCGACTTCAAGCAAAGTGTGCATGAAGTTGAGAAGTTGAAATAACTGATATTTCGCTGAACGTTGAATCTGGGGGGATGTGCGCATAGATTACTTGCGGAGTGGTAAAAATAGGCTGAAAAAGTCTGAGCATTTTTGACTATTCGCAGACTACGAATTTCAGAATCAAATCAAAAGGGTCCTTCAATTTGAAGAGTATCCAATATAAGTGCATGCGAATAGCAACAGCATAAGGGGCATTGCCACACTGTCAGGAGTGGAGTTAGAGTCGGCCCGACGGGGGGGAAGGGTTTCCCCTACAGGGGGCACGATATGCTGCACGAGGGGAGGGCATAATGATGACCTTCTGAAATTTTCGCCAGGTCTTTATTTGTCTACTAATATAATAGTCGGTTGCGTGGACGGGGTACAAAAATTTGCCCCGATGGAGGGGCACAATCTCCGACAGGGTAGCCCTGCCCCTCCCCGGACACCCACTGGTGCCATCCCTGCACACTGATCTGCTTCATCATCTTCGAAATTTACAATCACAACTCCATTCGCTCTCTCTCTCTCTCTTTCAAGTAATTTTACCATCAGCCAAGAAAAATTTTCCACACGATTCTTATCATAATAAGAGAAAGCATGAAAGGATGGGTTGTTTCAACTTATCTGAATGGAAACGTATAGTGTGGGTAGAAATGTAGTGGTAAGACATCTCGGATTAGATGGGACAGTCCCGATTTCGATTGGATTGTCCCGGATTTGTGTCAAATTCGTATGAAGTGTCCCAATTGCCCAGTTTCTAACCTTTTTACTGACATTAAAAAAAAAATTAACAGGATTTTCCTTCTTCTGAAAAAATAGTTTCAGAAAAAATCATCTCACCAAATTTTGCTGTAACATAGAGTGGAATTCTCTCGTATTTGTGATATACTTTACTAGAGGCGGAATTCGGTTTTTGGCTTTCAATAAACACTTGAGGTTAGTGTCATAGACCATATATGGCCTTACACAGTGGCATAACGAGCGAAACTTTCGCCCGGAATATGATTCTTTCTTCCCCCCCCCCAGCTATCATCAGTAGTTTAGCAAGTGTAAATAGCGCTCGGGGCATGGCGTTATTTTTTCGCCCTCATCATATCTAACTTTAAAAAATGATGTAAGCTATTGTTTTATGCCAGTAGCGCCCCCTAAGACTGTCCCTCGCTCGCTACGCCCCTGAACTTATAACTTTACAGGTAAGTAGGCCATCGTGAAGGGTTAAAGTTGGTAGTGTTACAAAAATGCTGCCCTGCTAGTCTTACGGTTGGAAAGAGAGTTTTACAGGGGTAAGTATGGATCACTTACCTTGGCGACCATTTTGGGGACAAATCGAAGATTCCCGAAAATGCGATTATTTTCTCGATATCTCTATTAGGAGCCGAGATCCAGATTTCTCCAGAGATTTACATGTGACGTCACGCCCTGTCAGGAACACTATAAATAACGTCGGTAGGATTCGACGGGGAACGTCTTTGGAGTGCGAACGACTTTGAAGGATCACTTTGGAGTTTCGTCTGCAGTGCGAGCCGGAAAGCTGGTGAGATGAGCGCTATTGAAAGTGCTGTGATTAGTGAATTGATCTCTGTTTGTATTGCTAGATCCGGAAGTTCTGCTACTGTCATCGTTAGTGATTTGACTGTTTGTGTAGATAATTTGTATAAGTATTGTTTTTACCGTTACCTGTGCTTTTTGTTTACGGAATATTCGTGAATAAATCATCTTTCTCCGTTATCCTGCTTGTTGGACTGTTTCCACCGCACACACACAGGAGTTTTGTAACAGTAGGGGCCTGGTGTAAGTTACATATGCCGTCGAAGATCAAACATCCTCACGTTGATGTGGCGTGAAAATTCGGAAAAGTGCAATGCGGCTCAGCTGTCGTCTTTTTTCATCTAATCAAGATCAGAACCTCCTTCGAGTCTTGGTTAGATGAAAACTTCAACTCAAAACAGTCTTCGTTTAGCTTCAAAATGAACATCTAACTTATTTCAACCAATTAGTTTAGGTTTAACTGAAGGCGGAAGTGGATGAATGGAGAAATTAATGCGCCAACTGAATGGTCTTTTCCACAATCGTCTAGAAATAATTTCTTTTGAATTTATTTATTCCATTTAATTCTATATACGTGACTAGATTTAACAGGTGTAAGCTTTGGGCTTTTAAGACTGATAAGACTGATGGGGCTTAGGCGTTGCCTGAATGGCGTTACGCCGGTGAAATTTTAATTTTGTCACATAAACCAATTTTGAACTTTAAGACCTGCGTGACTACAGGTTAAATTTTGTACACATGTGCTGGATGCGAAGGGAAGGAAAGCAATAAAAAAAGAAAAATTTAATAGCCAAAAACGCGGGAAAAAGCTAGAACCAGGACCGTATGATGTCTGACTGACACAAGCAGCAGGGCCTCCACCAACCGAAAAAGCTAAAAAGACTCACAATAATTTGTAACAATAGGGTCAGGAAAAGTCTAATAGGAGGATAATGCATTTTTTTGGGTGTGTATGTGTAGTATTTGGCTACCGTTGGCAATCTTTGATCGGACGCTTGGAGCAACTCCTTGCTAGTCTAGGGTTGCTTTTCTGTAAACGAGTCAGTTGGAGTGGCGACCTCGAGAGGTGAGGTGAAATATTTAGGCCTAGTTGTCGTTATTATTTTTGAATAGCTCTGGCTTTTAAGGTGCAACTACCGCACTGTAACTTTCATGTGTGTTGTTTGTCTAAGTCTGAATAGAATTTTTTCTCTAAAATCTGGTGTTTTTCATTTCGAAAAGACAGCAACACTACAGTATGTATGCGCATGCTCTGTTTGAGACCTTTGGTTCGGTCTCTGAGTGGATGAGGCGCCCATGATTGGTAGACTTTCATGTCTCCAGAAAACTTATCGACGCTACAGAAAGAGATCTCAGCCAGCTTATCTCTCTCCAAGAAAAGCAAAACTTCGAAGTCCTGCCTTCAAGAACTAACCGTGATTTTCCTCACCGTGAACTGCTTGCTTATCCGTGTCCGCAGATAAGGGGTCCAGAAAGATTAAAAGGCGTTGACATGTGACAGCGCCATCGAAACGGGACGTAGACTGAGCCGTCTACGATGTTTTACTTTGTGGATAATTTTGGTATAGATCACGTTTTCAGCTCTTTCAAAAACTGTACGAAAAACAAGACGTCTTGACAGAAACTTTTACCCCACATGCTACGATAACCTCTCGTGCGAAAGAGCCCCCTTCCCTTGAATATCTACACCGGTCGCATTTCAGCATTGATGGCCCAGCAGTCCAAACGGATTTCGAGAGAATTTGGATTTCCAACCTTTCGACCACACCTCGCTTATTCTGATCGGATTGTCGCACTGACGACCGGTTTTGGCGCCGTGCGACCGAATTTACAGGAGTGGAGCGCTCGTGGCCAGCTTAAAGGGATTCGCACTTCAAATAGGGACATGTTCGAGTGACAGTGGTATGGGGTGAAAGGGAGTATGGATGCCAATGGGTCATACGCCAATTTTAGGGGGCATCATGGAGACAAAACATTAGTGTATTTTATGTCACTTTCTAGGTCAAATAAGATGAGAGGATAAAAAATTCATACCATATCCAGGGCCCACAAGGCTGGATTAAGCTCTGTGGGGGCCCTTGGGCAATGCAAGTTTCGGGGGACCCTTTTCCCATTCCAAACCAGATATCTTTTATCGATTTTAATTTTATTTTGCATAACCAGTTTTTTAAGTGACAAATATTACGTCAAACTGAATTGGCAAAACATTTAGATTAGGGATGGCGGTTATTTCAGAAACAACCAGTTTTCGGTTATACCGATTTTGTTCACCTCCGGTTTAACCTGGCGGTTAAAACCGCTTAAAATAACCGGTTTTTGAAATACCCGGTTTTCGGTTGTGTTTTGTTTAAAGAAACAACGTTTGTGGATAAATTTTTTTAATAATAAAAATATGCAATAAGTAAGTATGAATGCAATAAGTAATAACAATAAATAAGTAATTAATGCAATAAGTAATGATTATAAATAAGCGATTTATACAATAACTAATAATAATAATAAATGAGTAATTAATACAACAAGTAAGTATTGTAGACAAAATTTTAAGTATTGTTGTAAGTATTGTAGACACAAATAAAAAAAGAAATTAGAGAGTTCATACGTAATTAATCGTATTTTGTATTGTTTGAGTCTATACGTATAATAAAAAATAACGATGTCTGAATTTTTATACATTTCCCCGATTCTATTAATCATATTTATTCAAATATTTTGGCAAACTAAAATTTTAAACAAAATGTTCCACAAAGAGTTATGAAAGCTGAGGCCGTTGATTGGCCAAAGATGATGAAATTCAAACTTCATAACTCGAACCTAGAATCGAGTTTATCTTTTGATAGCTGATTTTACCGGTTTTTTTAATCAGGTTATTGGATTTAAAATAAATAACCGGGACAAAAAATAACCGGAAAAAACGGTTTTCGGTTTAAACCGGTAGATTTTACCCATCCCTAATAAGAATAGCCTGTGCTATTGAAGCAGCCTTGAAGTACATTTCGCAGCTGAGGAAGCCCCAAATACGGAAAAAAAATGCTTTTGGGTGGGAATTATTTGCACTTTAATTTATAATTTGCACTCATAACAAATATATTGCACGCGAATAGAAATTATTCCACTATAATTAAATTTATTCAGCATGAAAAAAAATGTTTGAACTTTGAACAAATATAATGCACTGAAGAAAAAAATATTATAACTCGCATTAATTACTTTCCACTATAAAAGAGATGTTTCCACTTTGAATAAACTAAACACAGCGCAGTTTTTGCAGCCGGCAACATTGAATTGGTTGGAGTGTTGCCAATATGGGTAATCATCCCTGTTTGTGGGGATTTACCATCTCAGAAGGGAAAAAGTCCGAGAATAAGCCAAAGCCGGAAACCTAAACCGCCAAATTAGTAACACTGGTTGATTGATAATACTGTTCTGCGCCGTACATTGCCGCGACTTGTGCGTGTGCGGGGTGCATCGTTGCTTCTCTATAGGGGTGTAGTGGAGCCGGAACACTGTTCTGACGCTGCTTTTTAATAAAATAAACAAGAAAATTTAGAAATAAACAAGAAAAAATTGTGAAAATGTCCTTAAAACAGCGCGATTTTTGTCACCCATGTTAGAGCGCCTCGGCACTGCTTATTTTGCGACAATATCACTGTTTCTATACCTCTTTCTTGTATCTTTTCAAACTGAAGTGAGGCCCCGGTGGCCTAGAATGTCCATGTTCGAAACCCGATTCCAATGAAGATCCGTCGTGTATTGGACCTGTTGCACGTCAAATCATACGTATGGAGTCAAACGTCCTCCCGCTGGTGTGGTGCGGAAGTTTGGAGAGGGGGTACCAGCTCAGGTTTTGTCCTTGTCATCTGCCAACGGTTCAAAATGACGAGGTCAGTCCCAAAATAGCCTCATTTTGGTTCAAAAATAGGACATTAATTAAAATAAATTAATGAACAAAACTCAAAGCAACAGCACTTTTGAAGGTATGAATTTAAATCCATTGTGTTTAGTTTAGTTATATTAACGACCCGTTTTGAAACAACACGAGGACTACTTTTGCACGGACCTACTAATTTTCAAACGCGGTCAGGTGGCGAGGACGATACCTGAGCTGGCACCCCCTATCCAAACTTTCGCACCACACCAGCGTAAAAACCATTTAATTGTGTGAAAGACTTATTCCATACAATAAATGAAACTGAATGGAATCTTAAAATTTTATTGACTGTTGCCAGCAGTGTAATAACTAATAGCTTCAAAGCTGCTCTTGGCCTTCCCTTCCGACGATTGACCTGCTATTTGCATGTAGTAAAAACTATTGATAGCAAACTGCGTGGCATTAAAGACAAAGATGAAAAAAATTATATTGAATGTCTTCATTTATGGTCTGATGACGATACCTTCAACATAGTTAGTGTATTATTTTTTAAAGAAATGAAAGGAAAAAAATTATGTGAATATCACAATATTCACAGAATACTCTAAATCGGATAGCTTACCAGAAATCGTTATTGATATATAGGTGCTAGGAATTATTTTCCTATTACCATTAATGGATTAGAGGCAACCAATGCAGTGATAAAAAAAGGAACATACATTTCGTGAACACCTCCCTGTTGGTCAGTTCCTTGTGTTTAAAAATGCGATTGTGAAAAAAAATTGTCAAATGAACGTGATCCAGTTAACCCGAATTACAAACCATTTTACATGAAACCGTATGTAAAATGGTTTGCATGTCCCCACAAATATTTTGACAAAACCAAATCAGTGGGCAAAATTAGAAGTCACAATTTTAGAAGAAAGAAACGGAAACCAATCTGTTTTTTATTTGCCATCTTTACAGATAAAACAGAATATAAAAGTATAAGTGACCCATTCACATGAAAGGGAATATCTATACTTATAAAAGGCAATGTTTGTGTGCGTGCGTGTGTGTTTGTCTGCGATGTCCAGACGAATATATCGCACTTACAGCCATGAAATTTGGCACACAGGTAGCCGTAATGGTGACTCAATGCACCTCGAAGCCGAAATTTTAAATTTTAATCTAGAATTTTTTTTATTTAATGTTTTGTGTTGTTTTGGTTGATTTTTCGCACTAATTTCTCAATAGAATAGTTACGAATAAGTTTACGACAAAAATAGATACACCATCGGAAAGAGCATGCGATTTCCGTTCTAATGAAGTTAGTTTTGAATTTCTAACGTAATTTACTGAATTTTGAAAAAAAATTGAAAAATAGTTACTTTTATGGTAATTTTTAATAAAGATTTCTTTAAATTATGGCATCTGACGTTCTAACATCTCTATAATTTTCATTTTTTTCAGCCTACAATTGGCACGTTTATGTCCGATTTAAAACTAGAACTATTAAAATATCTCTTTTCGTTTTTTAAAAATGAATTTTTCCCTTGATCGGTTCAAACAGTTTTTTCGTAGCGCGATTTAACAGCGAGAGATTCTCCGGACCATCCCACAATGCATTGTTGCAACGTGACCTTCTTCGCGGCACGTGACGTCATTCGCAAAGAAAAATAAGCGGGAATATCAATAATGTGTATTTTTTGCTTTGCTTCTGTTTTCAAAACTTTTTCGTGCTATTGTGTGCACTTTTTTTCACCCACTTTTTGAAGTCCTGATTCCACGGGCAACGCCGTGCGCGTACTGCTAGTATATAATAATATATATAAGGGTCTCATATGTGTGGCCCTCATATGATGAATATAAAACTGAATACAATAAATGTGTATGGAAAGTGACAGTATCTTCCCCTGGCAGTAACAGTTCTGTTTCCACATACTCTTGTCCTGTTTTTGCAAAAACACATATTCGTAAACATTGCTTAGGCATCTTAATACGTATGGGGCAGGAGAAAGCGTCAAACGAATCTAAATGTTTACCTCATGGGCAGAAACGTAAAAGAGATCGGCCCACTGAAGCCAAGAATGCTCTTTTAATATAATAAGTATTGTTTAGAATTATATTATTTTTTTATAATTTCTGTATTCTTAATTATGTTTGTTTATTTTGTACCAAAAGTAACTTTCACTCGTGCTATATACATTTTTAAATCTTTTTCATTTTTTGTAATAAACTTTTTTATAATATCTATATTTTTATTTATTTTTTGAGTAAACAGTCGGCCCAATTAAAAATTTTTGAAACTTTGCCATAAAAATTGATTTTGAGTGCAAAGCATTCGAATTATAGCGCAACGTATTCGAATTATAGTGCAAAGTATTCGAATGATAGTGCAGAGTAGCCGAATTATAGTGCAGAGTAGCCGAATTATTGTGCAAAGAATTCGAATTATAGTGCAAAGAATTCGAATTATAGTGCAAAGAATTCGAATTATAGTGCAAAGTATCCGAATTATAGTGCAAAGTATCCGAATTATAGCTCCATGTACCAAGTGCATACTATCTAAATTGAAGTGCAATTATATATTTCCCAATGCTTTTCGTTAGAAAGCATGATGGAGCAGTTAGAAAACAGCGATCTGCATTGAAGCAACATTTTTTAAAAAATAACTGTTTGTTTTAATTTATTCATTCTAATGCAGTTTTCCTTTTTATTTACATATCTTCTCCTTCTGTCTCGAAATACTGTATATTGTTGCAAAGATGTAATGTCGCTTTCCTGCCCCGCTAGTCTTATAGTTGGGGAGGGAGTTTCACAGGGGTAAGTAGGGAGTAACGGGCATCGGCCTTTGCGGGACCCCTGACCTTGGCGACGAACTTCCAGAAAATGCGACCCTTTTCTCGATATCTCTATTAAGAAAGGCAATACGCTTGAATATACGAGAAAACTCCATGTGACGTCACTGCCTGTCGGGAAGATTATATAAGGACCGCGTTTGGATCAGAGGGACCAGTATTAATCCATTGGGAACGACTTTAGAGTTTCGACCGCAGTGCGAGCTAAGAAGCTGGTGAGCTGAGCGCTATTGAAAGTGCTGTTATTGTCGTTACTAGTTATTTCCTGACTGTTTGTGTTGCTAAATATCAAAGTGCTGAACTGTTATTACCTGTGAATTGTTGTCTGTTTGCATTGGTAATCTGTGCAAGAACTATTGTTTCCTGTACCTGTGCTACGTGTTTTCCTGCATATTTGTGAATAAACCTTCATTCTCCATTGTCCTGCGTGTTGGACTGTTTACACCATGCACCCACAGAAAGACTTTTGCAGCAATATTCTGGAAAAGAAGTTTAATACCTCACAATGTATTTAACGTACTTGAAAACATCCCCTCTTTTGATTTCCGTATTATGTAATTCACTTGCCCAACATCAGCAGCACCGTTCATGCAGGATAGAACACCGTCTCATAACTCATTAAGTTTGAAGAGTGAGATGCCGTCTCATATTTCATCATCGTCACCTGACCGAGGATCAAATTCACGATCCTAAAATATCTCTCGAGTAGCTTCTTAGTCGCACGGCTTCCCAGATAGCAAAGAAGGTTGCGGAAAGGTTGTCATTTCACTTTCCATAGGTTTTCCGCGAAAGCCTTTCCGCGCAAACTGTTTCGGAAACCATTGCCGCAAGGTTTACATAAGAATGCTTTTTATGAACTACCTCACCGACAAGGTTTGTACGACAAGTCCGCGAAAGCATTTCCTCCCAAACCGTTTCGGAAACCATTCCCGCAAAAATTGACGTAGGAAAGCTTTTTACGAACCACCTGTCCATCGTGTGTAGCCCCGTCCGGTATAGTGGTTTTTGCGTTTCCCTTTCAACTCTATGAACGGGAGTTCGATCCCCCGCTCGGAAAAATGTGAAGTTTTGTCACAATCATCTACTACGAAATCGTACAAGTAAGTTCAATTAAAAATTAAATTAATCAAATTAATAATTAAGCTTTAATTAAGATTCCTAATTGATCTACTTAGTTGGCATTTCAGATAACTCTAAGTTAGACTAAGATGACGTCAGGGGAAGAGGAATAAAAAAGGGTGTTGGACCCCTCTGTAGAAGTACGGCTTTGAAGAGTGGGTGAAGAAAGAGGGGTGACTAGACCCCTCTGTAGGAGTACGGCTTCAGAGGGGGGGCTCTTAACAACATTTTGAAAGGCCTGAAACACGCTTGAGGAAAGCCCGAAACAAGTTTCTAATACAAGCTTGGGGAAATCTTACTGAAAGCCTTGTTGACTAGAGAACCTTGCCGAAAGGTTCAACCCTTGTCATGGAAATCTTTGTGGCAACCCTTTACCCTTGCTGACGACAAGGTTTCCAAAACCTTTTAGACAAGCTTTCTTTGCTATCTGGGTTTTATATAATTAAGTACATCTGTGTATTATGCCAATTAAAGATGGTGGTGAAGGGTTAAACCGGTGACTATTTTCTTTCATGAATAACAACAGGAAAATATCTCAACTTGCTGCAGCTCCTGAGGCCCTGGAGCACCATCGATATCAAAGGCCCCTCGCACACATACCGATTCGTGTCGACCGATTTGAAACCGGTCGGCAACATTCCATTATTAGTGTATAGAGAACAGTTGGAGCTTGCACACGTACCGACGCCTGCAAAAAACCGATCGGCTGTCGAGAGACTACTTGCACAGAAACCGATTTTTACCGGTTGGCTTGAAAACGGTCTACTTCTGCAGACAATGCGTTCCTTGCGCACACACTGATTCGTGTCGACCAATTTTGAAAATGGTCGGCTTTTTGCAGGCGATGCGTCCCTTGCACACATACCGATAGGTTTTATACCGGATGTACATCTGGTCATTCTCGAATACATTATCAATTTCTTCTGCCATACTTGAAAAAAATAACACAATAATTAGCCAACGTATTACAAACTAAAATCACTATTTAAATACTTTACATTTTTTTCGTATTTAAATAAATTTTTGAAATATTAATTTTATTTAACTTACTATGTACATTTATGGTTAGTATATTTAATTGATAATAATAATTACATCTGAATTTATCATAATGAAAATATTTTTTAATTGACAAAAGTATATTATAACTTAAGTAATATCGAGTTAATTTAATGCTAAATACTGAACTAATATGAAGTGCAAATGAAAAATATGTAATATTAATTTTTCAAACCAATATGTTTGTTTTCATTAAAAAAAAGAAAACAATAATAGTTTAACAGATGTTTTCTTTTTTTTCCTGTTAAAGATTAGTTATAAATGCCCTTTTCATATTCTAAAAATACCTTTCTCATATACTAAAAATGTCGCCGAAATATCGGAGATCAATTTGAATGGAACGAGGCATTTTTAATGAAAACGTGTGAATTATGATATACAAGCCGACAAATTCGACAATAATATAATTTTAGCTTTTATGCATTTACTCAAATGTAAAATGTGCTTTAATAACTGATAAAAATCATACGTATTTTCTAAGTAGTAAATTATTTTTTAAGTTTATGAAATTCTCAATGTTTGTTGAACGTCATATAAAACGACAGTTTACATTATACAAAATTCAGGCACATTGCCTTGAAAGCCTATATTGGCTCATAAATTAATGACAAAGTTCAAGTGTTATTTAGTTCTTAAAACTAAACTAAATTGCAACTAAACAGAAATAAATACTAAGTGAATTATTAAGTGAAAGCAAAGAAAAACAAATACTTGTTTAGTTTTCCATTTTCAGCTACTAAGTTTTAC